>CM060096.1:427444-611965 GCA_030522485.1 Stenchaetothrips biformis
CTAAATCGCTGTTCATGGCTTTCCCTGGTGAGGTCAAATAAACCTGTTAACCTGTGTCAACGCCTCCTCAATTACCGCCTCCAGTAGTCACGTTACAGAGGCGCTAGGAGAACAAGTTGGGGTATTTAAAAAAAACAACAAAAAAACGGACAAATTGAATAGACAGGGTTCCGCGTCGATCTACCCTTGTAAAGAGGAAAATATATGGTCACTATATTGACAAAATATATTGCGCAACATGTATTGGTAAAATATGTGGAAAAGATAAGTAAGGAAGATACTTTTCTGATATAAGAAATATGTGGAAAATATACAAATTTCATACATTGCTCTCTTTATATAAGCAATATAGTGTGAATAGCCCCATGAAGTCGGGTAACAACTCGGAGACTTCCTTTGTTATTTCAAAAAATGCAATCTTCGCTTGGAAAGGACATCCGGTTATGTGGCGATCCTCGTCAGCTTCGTGAACTTTTCGCGCTACACCCAAATAAGACGTTTAAAATTTTTTAACTGTCCTAGTTTCCTTGTTCAGGGTTGCCACGCGTCATGGAAAACCTGGAAGTCATGGAAATGTCATGGCATAAAATTTTGTCATGGAAATGTCATGGAAATCGGTCATGGTGTCATGGAAAATTGAAAAGAAATGGGAGGGAGAGTCAAATAATCGCTTAGCCGCGCCGCGCCGCGTCTTCTGCTTCCGAGAGCGGCCGGACGCTCGTCGGCTGAGGTTGGTTAGTTCTTTCGTTGGCCGCCGAAGGCTCTCCGCGGCGCTGAGCGCTTGTTGTGCCGGCCGCCCGGTACCGCCGTGCCACCACTCCCCTCGCCCAGCCAGCCGAGCCAGCAGAACAACAACACAGGCGGCGTGCGGCGTCGTGTTCGGTGGCCGGCGGCCGGTGTTACGAAGGGCGTGTTGAAACAAGTTTCCTTCATGTATGGTGAGTTTTCCGCTTTACTTGAGAGAAGTGATAGTCGGCTGATGCACGAGGTAGTGCGTTCGTTGTTCGTTCACAATCAAGGCAGCGTGTTTGGTGCTCGGTTTTTCGCACCACGGGAGTGTTGTTTACTTTCTGATGTTTTTGTTTTTAGGTCTTCATGCTACGTGTCAGGCGCGTGTACAATGGCTAGACAGACGTTTTACAACGAAGAATGGAAACGAATTCCAGAATTCAAGTACTTTTCACCGGTGGCGCCGCCGCCCGAGACACGGGACGGAATCCCGAAGAGACTCACGAAGCGACTCTTCGGAATCGCTCGGCTGTTCGGCACGTTGTACACTGGGCGTCAAAATTAGCGTTACACTTCAACTTTTCTTCGCCATTTCAACGGAAATTAAGGTAGGGGCTTCTAATTTGGTAGGGAGGTACTTCAAGGGGTTGTACACAAACCCTTTAAGCAGCGAGACCCGGACCCACCCCCTTCCTGCATTTTCCACCCTCCGCGTAAAACCCTGTCAAATTTCGGCCCTTTTCCCTTGATTAAAGGGTCGTTCCGGGGGTCGTGGGGGGTTCAAATTTTGTCAGCTGGTTCATTTTGAGCTCCTCTTTCGAACGCGTTAAGAATCAACCCCCTACCCTCATTTGTTCGGGCGCTACAGTAAAAACCACCCCCAGGGGGGGGGGGGTAAATTTTTTTAAAAAAATTCTGAAGGTTGAGGGTTGTAGCGCTTGCCTCCCCGGTCACAATGAAACTGTTTCCAAGTCGCTAGCACCCCTGTGAGACCGCCTACCCCGTCAAAATGCCGTCCCTAATTTTGAATTACCGCCATTTTCCTCAAAAAGGGCCCGATTATCGTCGAAAATGGAACGAAACGTTAGGGAATTGTTGATTCGATCGAGCCCGGTTGAAAAATCCGCATGTGAACTGTCAAAAAAGCTTTTACTGGGGGTTGCTACCCCTAACCATTACCACCCCGTTGGGAGGGGGTTGGCGTTATGGCGGCGGGTCGGCGTGGTCACGCCTCGACGAAAGGGCTTTTGAGACAACTCCAGACGCAATTTTTGGTGTCCAATCGCACAATTCCTTGTCACACTGACATCGAAAAAAACCAAATTTTCGTTCAATTTCAACCCCCAAGTTGGCTCCCCTGTCCCTACGTAACCCGTTATCCTTAAACAATACGGGACCAACGTCGGGGAGGAAGGCGCATCCATCCCCTAACGCGCCCCTAAAAGCGCAACCCCCTCCGACCAACCCGTGCGGCTGCAGGGGCTATCCAAAGTTGATAGCCACCCACTGGAGCGCCGCGCCGGGCCGCCGCTGCCAGCCGCCTCATGGGAGGGCAACCCTACGCGCTCCGGCACGTCGCCGACGTGTCACAGACGCGGTGCGTTGGTTTTCAGTCATCACCCGAATGTTGAAAACAATTTTGCCATCAGTTGTGCAATTTTTCTGCGCGAAATTTTGAAACTCTGGCCCCGGACGGCGGTCCATTTCAGGCGAAGCGGCGCGCGTTGGGTTGCCTACCCATCAGGCGGCTGGCAGCGGCTCGGCGCGTCGATCCAGAAGGGGCTTAACTTTGGAAGCCCCTGCAGCCGCACGGGTTTGTCGGAGGGGGTTGCGCTTTAGGGGCGCGTTAGGGGATGGATGCGCCTTCCTCCCCGACGTGGTCCCGTATTTTTAAGGATGCGGGTTACGTAGGGACAGGGGCGCAAACTTGGGGGTTGAAATTGAACGAAAATTTGGTTTTTTCGATGTCAGGTGACAAGGAATTGTGCGATTGACACCAAAATTGGTCAGGAGTTGTCTCAAAAGCCCTTTCGTCGAGGCGTGACCACGCCGACCCGCCGCCATAACGCCAACCCCCTCCCAACGGGGTGGTAATGGTTAGGGGTAGCAACCCCCAGTAAAAGCTTTTTTGACAGTTCACATGCGGATTTTTCAACCGGGCTCGATCGAATCAACAATTCCCTAACGTTTCGTTCCATTTTCGACGATAATCGGGCCCTTTTTGAGGAAAATGGCGGTAATTCAAAATTAGGGACGGCATTTTGACGGGGGTAGGCGGTCTCACAGGGGTGCTAGCGACTTGGAAACAGTTTCATTGTGACCGGGGAGGCAAGCGCTACAACCCTCAACATTCGGAATTTTTTTAAAAAAATTTACTACCCCCTGGGGGTGGTTTTTACTGTAGCGCCCGAACAAATGGGGGTAGGGGGTTGATTCTTAACGCGTTCGAAAGAGGAGCTCAAAATGAACCAGCTGACAAAATTTGAACCCCCCACGACCCCCGGAACGACCCTTTAATCAAGGGAAAAGGGCCGAAATTTGACAGGGTTTTACGCGGAGGGTGGAAAATGCAGGAAGGGGGTGGGTCCGGGTCTCGCTGCTTAAGGGGTGTGTGTACAACCCCTTGAGGTACCTTCCTACCAAATTAGAAGCCCCTACCTTAATTTCCGTTGAAATGGCGAAGAAAAGTTGAAGTGTAACGCTAATTTTGACGCCCAGTGTATGTCGCGGGGTTGCTCACAGTTGTGGTTTTCGGTTTCAGAGCGGTGCAGCAGCGGGCTCATCTGCGCCTCCCGGCAAGGACACTGATAGCGTCACTGGAACCAGCAGCAGATTGATCAACGGAGCCGCGGCGGCGGCGTCCTTTCCGGCAACTTCCAACAGGACGCATACTTTCACTGCGTCGGCACTCCGAGACACGGGGGAAGAAGACGTCGACGATCCGGTGCCTCACTCAGTCTCCGAGGGCCCAGGTTTGGCGGGGCTAAATAAGTACCTACACTCCTAATTTGGGGTGTTCTGAGAGCAAGCGCCTTTGTCAGTTGCATTTACTATTAGAGCGCCTAAGGCGTCTTCTTGTAAGACGCCATAGGCGCTCCCCACTGAAACGCCTTTGTCGCTCTCTGCCGAGACACCTTGCAGACAAACCAGTCATTGAATGGATCAAAAGGTGCCTCCCATGGAAACGCCTCTGCTAGCCACAGCAGCTCGTTACCCTGGACAAGGCGTTCTGGGAGCAAACACCTTTCTTGTGTGGCTTCTAATATGGCTTGCAAAGGTGTTTCCATAGGAGGCACCTTTTGGACTGGTGTGTCTGCAAGGTGTCTCGGCAGAGAGCGACAAAGGCGTCTTAGTAGGAAGCGCCTATGGCGTTTTACTAGAAAGCGTCAAAGGCGCTTGCTCTCAGAACACCCCAAAATAGGAGTGTAGTCAAAAATGATGTAACCAAAGCTGAAATACTTTGGAGTCTTCATTGTGTGGTAAACCACTCATCTCAATCTGCTGGCGGAAAAGCTGTGCAACTTTTTCCTAAAATGTTCTCTGACAGTATTTTAGCAGCCAAGATGGAGTTAGGCCGAACTAAACTGGGTTACACGATTAACCATATTTTCAGGATCAGGTTCTTCAGGAATTGCATGCGGCACGATGTTTCGAGGCAATGTTTGACGAGAGTCTTAACAAGTGTGCTCAAACACTGCAAATGGACTAAGCTGTAAAATTTTGGAGCACTCAGACGCATAAGGTAGTAACTAGATACTTCAATTCTGCATTTTTGGGCCGCTCTAGATCAAGTGACCTTGTAAGTGCATTCTGTGATAAGTTTCCCTCTAGTCTACTCTCTCAACTTCTAATGGTGGGAATGGATAGGCCCAATGTCAATTTCAAATTTTTGAAGGACCTGCAAAGTTACCTGAAGATAAACTCGAGGCAGATGACCCTGTAATGTTGTTAATTGGCTCATGTGGCTTGCATGTGGTTAACAACTCATTTAAAGAGAGTGTGAAAGCGACTTTATGGAATATTGTGTCATTTTTAAGAGCCCTGTATAATATCTTCAAAGATGTGCCCGCTCGGCGGGCCAAGTACACCGAATGGACTGGCTCCAGCACTTTGGGCAGAAGTACTGTGCTGTTCGGTGGCTCAACAATGCTTCTTGTGCTGATAGAGGGTTGAAAATTTTACCTTATCTAATTACCTTTGTAGACAAAGTACAAAATGGCTCAAGGGAAGATAAGATTAAGTCAAGTAGCTCTCTGTTTTGGCCAAATCAGTGAAAGATAAACTGTTGGGCCCAAAGCTGGCATACTTTTCTTATGTTGCTCGCCTAGTAGAACCATTTCTCACTGCATACCAAACTAACAACCCCATGGCTCCATTTCTACACACAGATCTCTCTGCTCTAGTCAGGGATTTAATGAAGCATTTCGTTAAAGCTGACTATTTGAATAGTAAAAGTGATGTTAGTGCTGTGGATTATAAGACTGAGGCAAATCTTAATCCTGTAATAGACTTCAAATTCAGTCACTCTGTAAGAGATGCTCTTCAAAAAACAGAGAAGATTACTGCCAAAGAAATGGAAAACTTCAAGAAAGACTGAGTTCTGCTATTGCAATATGATAGAGAAAATTCTAGAGAAAAGTCCTCTGCAATATAAGTTGTGTAAGAGTATAACTTTTTGTGACTCTGAATTTATTGCTAAATCTGAAACTAGGTCCATAGCCCGTCTGGACTCCCTGTTGACATTTTTGCGGACAAGAAACTGTGTTCTCCAGCAGAATGTGACCAAATATTGATAGAATTCAAGGATCTCCTTGCCAAGCCCGCTATGAAGAATGCTGTTAAGGAATATGACCGCAAAGCCACGCGGGTTGACCATTTTTGGAGGGGTTTGTGAGAATTTTAAGTGCTAGATGCCTTGAAGACTCTTCTAAAAAGGGTCCTGATTATTTCTCATGGAAATGCCTTTGTTGAGAGGGGTTATTCTATTAACAAGGAGGTTATAGTTGAAAACCAGATGAACGAATCCCTTGTAGCGCAACGGCACGTTTACGATGCCGTAAATCTTGCTGGTGGCCTTGAGAAGATTGACATAACCGACAAAATGATCTCAAGAGTGCGACATGCACGCTCGGAGTATGAACAGGCACGGAAGAACCGTTCCAAAGCGACTAAAGAAAATGACCTGAAAAGAAAGCAGCTATGCAAATAAATGAAGAGGTAAAGGAGCTAAGAGGAAAGAAAATGAAGCTGCTCATTGAAAAGCAGGTGGAAATGGATGCAATTGAAGAGCGTCTTTTAGCGTTGACTAAGTCATAGTTTAAATACTCATGCAGTGTATCAGTTGTTACATTGTTTTACGAATATGACACTGTTTCTATAATTCTGTGTGTTTTATTTTGTGTTTTGTACCCTTAGGATTACATTGTTCTATAATTTTGTATGTTTTATGTTATGCTTTTACCCTTAATTTAGGGTTTTGTGATGGTCCAGATTCATTTGAGTTTGAAACGCTGCAAATTCTTTGATAAATAAAGTAAAACATATTAAACCACTCTAGTACCTTTTTTTAAATCTTTTTAATCCTCCTTGTACGTTTTCTTAGAAAGTCATGGAAAAGCTCGATTTTTGTCATGGAAAAGTCATGGAAATGTCATGGAAACTGAAATTCCAAATCCTGTGGCAACCTGTTGTTAAACAGGATTTCTCAAAATTTCTCGGAGACTTAAACGCATAGAAAAGAACCTCTCCCTGATCAATATATGGCGTCAAATAAATTTTACAAGATAAACTGATCTTCAGAAATATAGCCGCCTTTCAAAATCGAGTGCCAAGATTTCAAGAAAAGGTACTTGAAAAGTCTGCCCTCCTAACCGTGCCTTATCCCCCGCCAGGGCATGCATGTGGAGGGAAGGGGGCGGAGAGCACCACGACAGGTGCCGTGTAAGATATTGAGACATATATGTTGCAAAGATATATTATACGGGGAAACATATTCTCAATATATTATCGGGCACCAAGATATGCCCCCATATATAAACCACGTATTGCGCAAGATAACTTGCAATATATTGAGCGAGATAAAATTATATTGACAATGGTATGAAGCATATATAGGGTCATATATTGCCACATATTTTCCGTATATTTTCCTTTTTACAAGGGTAAGTCGATCGGTGCTTCTCAGCGCCAACTCACCGCCTGCCATTATGACAGCCCAGCCGCCTTTCGAGTACGAGGTGTTGCCTAACGCACCAGGCGCTGAAGGAGAGGGGCAGCCGTTGTGCCTGAAGCGCGCGGACCGCAATTCGCTCCCTTCGTCTTCTTACGTAAAAGAGCATGGCTGTCGCCTTGTGAGTACCAATTTTTATTGGAGTAGAAACGGGAAACGCCTGAAACCCTGTCTATGTATCTTGCGAACAATACTCCTCCGAAAATGGTAATAAGTTTGGACAACCAACCACCCCGATTTACGACCATAGGTGTGCTCTAATCGAGATTAGGCTCGAAATGCCCGTACCCCTTGCAGAAAGGGAAATATATGGGCAATATATTGATGACATATATTGCTGACAATATATGAGATTTATATATGAAGAAGATCGACACCTGTAAGAAAAAGGCACGCAGTAGCGGCCGCGCGATCCAAAAGGCACTCAGTTGCGGCCCTGCGATCTGAAAGGCACGCAGTTCGCCCTGCGCGATCCAAGGTACGCTCAGTTTGCCCCGCGTGATCCAAAAGACAAGCAGTTTCACTCACACGTTCAAAAGACACGCAGTTCGGCGCGCTCGCGGAGCGATTCGTGATGTAGTCCGCAGGCCTGCTCAGCAGTCAGCCAGCCGCGCTGTTTGCAGTCGTCTAGTGGGCCCACTACAGTCGTCTTGATGACTGTCGATGTTTACGTCTTGTTCTGGGAATGTGATTACATTTTGCCCTATCAGGTCAAGCTGACTGTCATGTTATTGGCGAGTAAACTAACAGGAGTGCTCAAAATATTTCCCTGGTCTTTCATTTCGATGATTGACTAATTTTCCTGTCATCAACATTCTTAGCCATTCTTACAGATTCTGTTCACGGTGAAAACAAAACCTGGTTTCCCCAGGAGCTTTTTTAAATTTCCAGGAGTTTGCGACTTTTCCCAGGAGGCTCCTGGGTTTTATGAACTTGCTTCCCAGGAGCCTCGTGGTTGACGAAATGTTGACGAAAGTGGCCGGAACGGTCCCCGAAGGCACCCAAGGCGTCCAGGTGACCGCACTCAAAAAAGCTTACGGTGAATTTCACTGTAAGCTTCGGC
The DNA here is from genome assembly GCA_030522485.1 of Stenchaetothrips biformis. NCBI lineage: Eukaryota > Metazoa > Arthropoda > Insecta > Thysanoptera > Thripidae > Stenchaetothrips > Stenchaetothrips biformis. The sequence continues at coordinate 435,466 of CM060096.1, forward strand.
GAACCCTGCAGCACTGTAGCTTACGGTGAATTTCACAGTAAGCTACGGTGGATATCACTGTAAGGTACGGTAAATGTCGCTGTAAGCCACGGTCATGCACCCTGATTCACCGTAGCCAACAGTGACATTTACCGCACCTTACAGTGATATTCCCCGTAGCTTACAGTGAAATTCACCGTAAGCTACAGTGCTGCAGGATCCGCCGTAGCTTACAGTGAAATTCACCGTAAGCTTTCATTGGTGCGCTATGACACCCGGAGCTCAACGCCGTGGTCCGCTTCGTTCTGCGCCCAGTACGTCCAGAGATACAAGGACGGCACCCTGGCCCCGATCGGCGGAATCCTGGGCGTATTGGTGGTGCAACCTCAACTACCGCCTGGTTCCTGGGGGTCCAGGACCACCTTGACACGGCACAAAAGTCAGAAGTCCCGGGCACCTTGAGGGAGCGCGGCCACGGCCGCATGGCCTCCAAGTAAAAAGTGGCCTCGACGGACTCCTCGTTGAACGTCCTTCTCTGGACCTACTGGGCGCAGAACGAAGCGGACCACGGCGTTGAGCTCCGAGTGTCATAGCGGTCACCTGAACGCCTTGGGTGCCTTCGGGGACCGTTCCGGCCACTTTCGTCAACATTTCCAGGAACCCTCCCGGAGACGCAACATTTTTCCCAGGACACTCCTGGAAACGCAGACTTCGCGTCATGATTCCCAGGAACCTCCTGGGAAATGTGTGAAATTTCCAAGAGGCTCCTGGGAAGCAAGTTCATAAAACCCAGGAGCCTCCTGGGAAAAGTCGCAAGCTCCTGGAAATTTAAAAAAGCTCCTGGGACAACCAGGTTTCGTTTTCACCGTGTTTGGTTAGAATTGTGTCATTGATCTGCAAGATTCAAAGCCATTCTTGCCCTTTGGTTAGTTCTGATCTTCATTTTAATGTAATACTGGGTAGAGTGTTATTTATCGGTTATTTATACAACGGAGGGTTTCCTTTTGTCAGTGAACTTGGTTTTACCTGACATTCGTAGGTGCGGTGCCAAATAATTTCATCATTTTAATAGAGAAGCAAAATAAATGAAAATCAATCATGCCTTGTATAACGTACTTTATGTACTTCTTTCCAACGGAAACGGCACTGCACCTATGAGCCTTTTCATTACGAATGGTGTGCAGTTTCAAATGCCTGCGATTGATGATTCGGGAATGCTGTCTCAAACTCGAGCTGTTCTGAGGTGATCCAAGATACCGTTCTATGTCTCTTTTATATTTTTGTGTTTTATCTACGAGAGTGCAACTTTTTTAAACATTAAAATATTGGGTGTATCTTTTTTAAGGACAGTTGCACTGCACACTGCTGAACTAACAATGAACTCATAAAATTTTTTGGCAGTAAGTCTTTAACTTATTTTACAAATATTGATGTGAAGTGCTGGCTAGAGGCGGGAAAACAAAAAGATTACATCTGTGCATAATTATTTTAGTATGAGTAGTAGAACCTGAGGGTAGAGATGATGAGGGGCACCAATCATGCCAAAAAAGGAAGGGAAACAAAATAAAGAACTTTACAACTGTTGCTTTGATTGGTTTTAGTCAAAACTCTACATTATGATCAAACATTTCTAACTATGAAATAAATTAAACAAATAATCACATTAGAACCAATGACATTATGATCATTAATTCAGAACTTCTGTCAAACATGGGTGTCAAGCATAAAATGATACACAGGTACAGTTATCACATTCATTAAAAAATAAAACAAACTAAAAATAGTGGCAGTGAGTACTGTCTTTCTCCACTTTTACATAGGATGAAAAGTACTTCAACCCTGAATATTTTGTGGATACAGATCCAAACTCAAGATTTACAGTTAAAGACACTAGAAACATTAACATTAATTTCAACTTTTGCATTTTCAACAATAGGAAACAATCTGACACTATTGCTAGAATCTCAAGGTAATAAGAGTGGTAGATTGGAGGAATAGCATGTTCATAAAGGGTTATTGAAAAGACGACTTTTTTGAAATGTATACCGGCCCACGCGGAAAATGGTTCCCCTACATGTTAAAACTATCTTAGGAACAAGGCGGGCCCGATCAAAAAATGCTTAGGAGTCGATCTACCTTGTTTGAGGTTGAATATCGGCGTAGTTTTTCAGAAGTATGAGTTTTGACGCACCAGGGACTCTAAAGGACCCGAGGGGCGTCTTAGCCGCTGCGTTTCGACTGGCACTTCTTTTACTAAGGTTCCGGAAGAAAATGAGACCTATCGGGGTTGATTTGGTCGCAGGTACAAAATCTATACTACTTTTTTGCTCTAAAAATGCGATTTTTGTACAATCTTCCCCTGGCTAGTAAGTTAAATGATCAAGTGCACATTAAGAGCTAAAGTCTTTGGCTAATTTTTTTTAGTGCCCGTGTTTGGTTTCTTCATATGTGGCACTTGACTGGTCATATTTGCTGAGCGAAGCGAAGCACCCTGTTGGGATGTTTGAACCTTCGAATTGTCCCCCCCTGGATACCTTTAGTTAATAATAGGTATCTTTTTATTAATCTTAATCTTATAGCTATATTATACATAGTCCAAGGTCAATAGTCCAAGGTCAATAGTCCAAGGTCAATAGTCTAAGGTCAATAGTCCTAGGTCAACAATCCAAGGTCAATAGTCCAAGGCCAATCACTTGTTTTATGTGTATTGATACTAGACACATTATCTTCACCATTTTCCAACTCTTCAATAACAGATTCAACAATAGAATATTTCGTGTTGCTCTTCTCAATATTCTCCCCTGGTTTTGAAGTTGTTTTAATCATTGAGAACAATTTTTCCTAGAGAGAGACTTCTTTTGATTTTTCCGTATCTTTTTCTCTTCAGAAATTTTGCCACTTTTTCTCCGTACCATTTTCGAAAGCTGAAAGGAATTCCAAAACAGCAAGAAATCAAAATCTAAAATAAATTCGAAACTGCTCAAATCCCACAAACATAATCCAATATAAAAAACACAAACATACATTCAGACACAATTACACATGAATATCATAATATGAAATTTCCATTCACAAACAATTCAAACACCTTCACAATTGAAACATCACTAAGGACATCTTTAAATAACGCACCGCATTCCCCGCGCATGTGCACTTTCGTCCAGGGGGTGGCAACGCTGCGCCTTCGCCGCCGTCCCCGGCCTGGTCGGCAAGGACCTCACCAAGGCTCTCTACACCGCCGCCCTCGCCGCCGACGTGCCCGTGCCCAGGGCCATGCGCGGCGTGCCCGACGACGTGCAGCAGCGGGTGTGGCGCTGCGTCCACCACAAGGGCCTGCCCGTGGACGTCAGGGCAACGTGGTACGAGGCCGTCCAGGACGTGCTGCCCACTGCGCTGCGCCTCAACGCCGCCAACCAGAGCGCCACCCCGGACTGTCCCAAGTGCGCCGAGCCCGAGGACGTCGTGCACCGGCTAGCGCGGTGCGGGGCCGAGCGCCGAGCAGCGTGGGCGTGGGCGGCGCAGCACGTCACCAGCACCACGGGCGTGGCCGTCGCCGAGGACACCATCGTCCGGCCGCAGCTGGAGGGGCCGCGCGGGGCCGACGCCATCCTGCTCGTGGGCCTGGTCGTGCAGTTCCTGGCGACGAGGCGCGCCGTCAGCCCGCGAGCCCTGCAAGACCATCTCCGACGGCGGGCCGCCAGTGTGACGTCAGCGGGGTGACGGCCGCCAGCGGGGCTGCGCGGCGAGGAGGAGGACGGCATGCACCAACTTGTCTTCAGCTAGGCCGTGGTTCCGTTATGTGAGTCCGCTGCGATGAGCCGGGGGCGCAACGCGCCCTTCGTGAGCAGTGCCTGCGATGAGCCGGTGGGGCCCTGGAGCCCCATCCGTGAGCAGGAGGCGAGGACCGACCGTCCACGGACGGATCGTGAGCTTGGCGGTGATCTCTCGGTTCCGCGGCCGCCAGGGTGGCTGCGCGGCGAGGGAGGTGACGTCACGCGGCGACGAGGCGCGCCGTCAGCCCGACGGCTCTACAAGACCATCTGCAGCTTCGTGGGAGATGACGTCACGCGCCGGGCCGGCGTGTCGGCTGCTAGGCCACTGAGCAGCGCCTGGGGTATCGGCGTAGCGCGCCGTCTGCTGCGAGCGCCGACAGTCTCTGCTCGCATGGGGTCTCACCGGCCTGCGCAACTCCTGCTCGGGGTAGCGCCGGCCGCTTCTGCTAGCGCGGGGGCCCGACCGCCAGCACAAGACGGAGTATCGACGGCAACAGACGACCCTGCTAGCGCAGCGTCTCGCCAGCAAGTGATATGATGTGATGCTACCTGATGCTATGTGTGTTATGTGATGTATAATGAGATGAAATATACCAAAATGTGATGGAATGTGATGCTTTGTAATGTATAATGAGATGAAATATACTAAAAAGTGATGTAATGTGATGTAAGGTGATGCATTGTGATGTGTTAATGTAAATATGCTTTATGCTTGTAGCATTCGGTCTCTTAGAAACGCTTTTAACAACTGTTTTAACCTGTGTGGCGTTGCAGAGTGGTTAGCATTTCATTATTTGTTAGCAAATCTTTATTATTGTCCATAATTGTTGTTTCTTTTAAATATTTTATTATCACTTGTGTTATTATGTATTTTATTATATGGCCAATAAATTTTGTTAAAAAAAAAAAAGTTGGTCGAGGCTGAGGCGTTGGTGTCTGCCAATGCTGGATCATCAACGGCCCACTCATCGAAATCAACTGAAGGCTCGTCTTCATTTCTGAAAAAATTTGCACGTTAGTCCAATTACAAAACAATACAAATAAATATTTGAGTGCCAAGACACATAGATGAAAAACAAATGGAATTGAGACAAACATGATATGTTGCCCACAGAGACAGACAACACGTGGGACCAAAAGGGAAATGCCACTAAACACAACGAAATAACTGAAACTCACCAAATGCAGCTTTGCAGTTGATGGACAATAAAAGTCGACTGGATGAAGGAGATCGTGTAGGCTTGTCAGTTATCACTTGGGCAAGGGTCTAGCAGCGATGGCAGCGCACCGTGAAAATAGATGCAAGCCCACGAGATTCCTCACTCTGCACGTGGCGAAGACTCAAAAAGTCATCGCATTTGTCACACCACATGTTTGTGGCCAAACTAGACCGATCGACAATGCGGCGACCTTTCCTAAGCTCGCGATACGGTTGTTTATCCACAACTTTATTACGACTCGCAGAATGGCGCAAAACTTGGATATGAGACACCTTCTCACACCTTTCCGCCCAACACCTCCTCACAAACCCGCACTTGCCACGGACGGTAGGCATGCTTATTGATGAGTTTCCACTGGGACCTCCCTCAGTGACAGTCAGAACGAAAAGTCAACACGGTGACGGCTTCCAGCTCTCAGCTGACCGGGCCAGCCGGATCACCCGTTGGCAACCTTACGCGCTAAAAATCTCAGGTGATGCGCGTGTTGTTATACCTTTCTCAAGCGTTTTGGAGTGTTACCTCTTGCACTGAAAATCGCTTAGGGTAGTAACATAATTGTTTGAATACGTGTGAATAATCTTGTACCGCATTATTTTGCTCATGAAATTTTTCTCAACGGAGCCTCGGGATCCAAGCTCGTCGGGTTTTGGGGAGCAGTCCTGAGCAAAACCTAGTCAAGCTGACTACTTTTCATCATTACTTTAAATAGTTTAAAAATATTTAGAGATACAACGCCACGCAAAAATGTTCATAAAATACAAAAAAGCATTCAGTATCAATCTTAAATTTTTAAATTTAAGTTTTCATTAACTTTTACATTAACTTCAATACTGCACTTGACAAGGTGCCTGAAGCTGATGTACTTCTTTAAAGGTCCATTTAGGTAGAATTTCTCCTGTCAACACAAGTAAATATTCAAGATTAAATGTCAATTGGCATGCAAAAAGTAAGCAGATTCAGAAAACCTAAGCACCAGTAGGTAGTTGTCGTTCATAAGCCTTGACGACAGCAGCACCGAAGGCATTTGGTGCCGTAAACGGCTAACTGCAGTGCTACTATCACAGCTGGATGATTCCGATGTCACCTGTCTTGCAAGAAACACAGAAACACTCCGCAGTCAAATGAATTGTTTTGCGATGTGATTAACCCAGCATCTTTACTTTCATACGCCACAAATTTATCTGACTTTTTAGGGCGCCTCGCACTTCTCGCGGCGCGCACTCATTTCTTGACACGTTTTCGTCTACTCTGCGGAAAGCCACCCGGAGCACACAAAACTGACCATTTTCTCAGTAACTCCGAGAAATGGGCGCGTGGTCTCTCTCTCTCTACACCGTGCTCTTTTCTGAACAGTGGTGTTCATTTCTGCTCCCCGATGCCATCACTATCAAACAGTTCCCCACCCATCCCGAAAATGGATTTCAGACCGGCACAGTGCAAACCACCGCCCAGCAGCACGACGACGGCTCCTCACAAGCCTGCTGGAGACCTCCTACGCCAAGACCGTCGGCCAGCATGCTGCTGACGTTGCAGCGTCTGGAGCCTCTGGCCGCGCTCCCCGAGGAGCCGGCAGCAGCATTGCCATCGGCGTGGGCGTGGGAAGCAAGTCGAATGCCGCCATCTGTTAAATTTCCTTTGCCGAAATAGACGGGTTGCCTACGCTCGGGCGCACAGGCAAGGCCGATTTTGGGAAGCCACTTTTCCGTTTCGCGGTTCCATGTGTAAAGTAGCGATAATTTTTCGCAGGCTCGTCTGGTGCCGCCCCCTAGCGCCATCCAAATTTGAGCGGTTGATGGCGCGGTTGGACCAAATGGCTGAAAGGCAAGCCGCTATGGAGCAGCGCCAGGAGGCCATGGAGAGGCGGCAGGAAGAGATCCTGCGAACGGTGCAGGTGGTGGCCCAAAGGTAAAAGAGCACACGACGCGCGGGCGGGCCCTCTGGCCGGGCTACCGTGCATCCCTCGTAAAGAGGATCCTTTACCTGTGAGCAAGAGCGGGGCTGGGCCGCTCTGGCGCACGCGTTGCACCGACGGAAATGTAACGTCGCTGTGGCTTCAATTTTGATCCGAATGTCACGGAACTTAGCAGACGCGTTCGCATTTATATTCCGAGCTTTAGAAGGCGTGTCCCACCCTATAAGAGTTACCAGTATGCTAAATTTCAGAATACCAACCAACCTAAGCGGCCCGTAGCTCGACCAAATTCCAGGGATGATACCCAAAACGACTCAAAACCAGGCCGTTACGACATTTGCATTTACGAGCAAAACTCATGAGCTTATTGTTCTTTCGTGCTCGCAGTCAACTTACATCAGCAGCGGGGTCTGCGCTTGGTCCTGCCGTCAGCCAAGCCAAGGGCCACCCGTAATTTATTAATGAAAGATACGTAACCTGAAGAAATAAGCACAAGGCAATGGAGTTGAGTGAATTAAGATATATTTATTTGAAAAATTAACGAGAGCCAACGCCAATTAGCTCTGGAGCCCAGGTAGTCGAGATCGTCGCAGCCTATCTTCGCCTTCCTCTTCATTACTTATATGAGCTAGCTGTACCTAACTGAATGTAATATGCCTTTAAATTAAATATTAATTTTTGTTATTAGTTTTGCAAAGTTGCAAACAGATTTAAAAAACAAATATGTTCTTGTCATAAGCAATAAATTATTGCTGTTTCATGTTGCACAAGTTATCAATAACTTCCACCATCAGGGCCAACCAATTGACGCAATCATATTTTTTTACAAAAAGTTAACAAGGTTTTTGAACAGTCGCGGAACTAGGCGAAGCTGCCGTTGGAAGTTTTAAGGCAAAAAGTAGATTAAGATAGGTCAAGGATCTATTGTTATAGGCTTAATTGGAGGGGTCGTCCACGTATTGCAGTATTGGTCCACGCGTAAAACCGCATTCCCTCGCAGATACTCCATACCTGGTCTGACACGTAACAGGCAAGCGGGTTGCCTATGCTCAACTCTGCGGGCGTGCCCGAACGGAGCGGTGCTGCTAGGGGCGGAGATAGCGCCCCTGCGCCACGGTTCGCGCGTTTTTCGCAGTATAGCGGCTTTGTGTCACTGCCGCGCCTCGCCACGGTCAAGGTGCTCCCCTTAGGGATAGGAAAATCGACTCCGATTTAGACTAAAAATCGACTTTGCCTTGCGATTAATCGATTTTTTTAAAATCGACGGGGGACTCTTGATAATCGAGCAAAATCGACTCCGCTACCCGATTAATCGGAATGCACGGGGCACGGGCGGGGCGGGGCGGGGAGGGGCGGCAACAATCGCGACTCCCCGACTGCCTGGCCGGGCCGGGCCGCCGCACGTGCGTGAAGGTGGCCACCAAATTGGTGGCCACCAAAGCCACCATAGCCACCAAAGTGTTTCTTCTTCAAAATCGGACCTATACCAGTCAATCTATTCAAAAAACATAAAAAAAAAAAAAAATCACATTTTGCATTTAAGCCACCAAGGGAAGTCCCATTTTGGGGTACCTTAATTTAGAGCGTAGTACCAACTCTACGCCGCTGTATCTCAGCAACCATGCGTCCCACCGGGGTCAGCCAGGTTTTAAACGAAAGAACTCGTCGAGCACAACAAGATGCGGTACTCGGTTGAATTTTAACCACCAAGGGAAGTCCCAATTTGGGGTACCTTAATTTGGAGCGTTGTACCAACTTTACGCCGCTGTATCTCAGCAACCATGCGTCGCACCGGGGTCAGCCAGGTTTTAAACGAAAGAACTCGTCGAGCACAACAAGATGCGGTACTCGTTTGAATTTTAACCACCAAAGGAAGTCCCATTTTGGGGTACCTTGATTTAGAGCGTTGTACCAACTTTACGCCGCTGTATCTCCAACCATGCGTCCCACCGTGGTCAGCCAGGTTTCAAACGAAAGAACTCGTCGAGCACAACAAGATGCGGTACTCGTTTGAATTTTAACCACCAGGGAAGTCCCATTTTGGGGTACCTGCTTTAGAGCGTTGTACCAACTTTACGCCGCTGTATCTCAGCAACCATGCGTCGCACAGGTGTCAGCCAGATCTTAAAAGAAAGAACTCGTCAAGGACAACAAGATGCGGTACTCGTTTGACTTTTAACCACCAAGGGAGTCCCATTTTGGGTACCTTGCTTTAGAGCGTTGTACAACTATACGCCGCTGTATCTCAGCAACCATGCGTCCCACCGGGGTCAGCCAGGTTTCAAAGAAAGAACTCGTCGAGACAACAAGATGCAGTACTCGTTTGAATTTTAACCACCAAGGGAAGTCCCCCATTTTGAGGTACCTCTAAATTTAGAGCGTTGTACCAACTTTACGCCGCTGTATCTCAGCAACCATGCGTTTCCACCGGGTGTCAGCCAGGATTTCAAATACAGAAACTCGTCGAGGCACAACAAGGATGCGGGTGGTACTCGTTTTAATTTTAACCACCAACGGAAAGTCCCATTTACGGGTACCTTAATTTAGAGCGTTAATCAACTTTACACCGCCTGAATCTCAAAAAACCGTGCGTCCCACCGGGGTCGAGCCAGGTCTCAAAAGAAAGAACTCATCGAGAACAACAAGATGCTGTACTCGTTTGAATTTTAACCACCAGGGAAAGTCCAATTTACGGGGTGCCTTAATGAAGAGCCTTGCTGTACCAACTTTACGCCGCTATATCTCATAAAACCGTGCGTACCACCGGGGTCAGCCAGGGTCTTACAGAAAGAAAACTCGTCGAGAACAACAAGATGCTTCGGGGGTACTTGTTTGAAAATTTATAAAACACCAAGGGAAAGTCCCATTTACGGGTGCACTTAATTAAGAGCGTTTAGTACAAAACTTTTACAGCCACTAAATCTCAAAAACCGTGCGTCCCACCGGGGTCAGCCAGGTCTGAAAAAAAAGAACTCGTTCAGAGGACAACAAGATAAAGTACTCGTTTGAATTTTAACCACCAGGGAAAGTCCCATTTACGTTGCCTTAATTAAGAGCCTTGAACCAACCTTTACGCCGCTAAATCTCAAAAACCGTGGGTCCCACGGGGTCAGCCAGGTCTTAAAAGAAAGAAACTCGTCTGAGGACAACAAGATAAATTACTCGTTTTAATTTTAACCACCAAGGGAAAGTCCCATTTACGGGTACCTACTTTCGAGCGTTAAATCAACTTTACACCGCTGTATCTCAAAAAACCGTTGCGTCCCACCGGGGTCAGCCAGGTCTCAAAAGAAAGAACCTCGTCGAGGACAAACAAGATGCAGGAGTACTCGTTTGAATTTTAACCACCAGGGGGGAAAGTCCCATTTACTGGTGCCTTAATTAAGAGCCTTGTACCAATTTACGCCGCTATATCTCAAAATACCGTGCGTACCACGGGCGTCAGCCAGGTCTTACAAGAAAGAACTCGTCGAGAACAACAAGATGCAGTACTCGTTTTAATTTTAACCACCAAGGGAAGTCCCATTTTGAGGTACCTTAATTTAGAGCGTACCAACTTTACGCCGCTGTATCTCAGCAACCATGCGTCCCACCGGGGTCAGCCAGGTTTCAAACGAAAGAACTCGTCGAGCACAACAAGATGCGGTACTCGTTTTAATTTTAACCACCAAGGGAAGTCCCTTTTACGGGTACCTTAATTTAGAGCGTTAAATCAACTTTACACCGCTGTATCTCAGAAACCGTGCGTCCCACCGGGGTCAGCCAGGTTTTAAAAGAAAGAACTCGTCGAGAACAACAAGATGCGGTACTCGTTTTAATTTTAACCACCAAGGGAAGTCCAATTTACGGTTGCCTTAATTTAGAGCGTTAAATCAACTTTACACCGCTTTATCTCAGCAACCATGCGTCGCACCGGGGTCAGCCACATCTCAAAAGAAAGAACTCGTCGAGGACAACAAGATGCAGTACTCGTTTGAATTTTAACGACCAGGGAAAGCCCCATTTCTAGTTACCTTAATTTACAGCGTTGTACCAAATTTATGCCTCTGTATCTCAGAAACTATACGTCCCAGCGGGGTCAGGCAGGTCTTGAAAGAAAGAACTTGTCGAGGACAACAAGATGCGTTGCTCGGTTGTGGTTTCTTTTAGTAAGGTAAGTCCTTTTTTATTCGCCCTGAACATGCAACAAACCTTGTGCTGCAGTGCTCTCTGTCGGCTGTGCTGCTTTGCAACCGTGGGTCGTAGAAGGGTTTTTTTTGTAAAAAAATGCAACTGGTTGTCTTGGAACACTAGAATATGTACTGGTTTTTTTACACCTATGTAAAGTTTCTTTTTCTTCGCCTTAAACATGCAGTTACACGTGACACTGCTGTGCGGTGTGCTTACTTTGCCGCTCCGCTGCTTTTCTGCTGTGGGTTTAAGAAGGCTTGGGTGGGTCTCAATAGATGGCTATTGCTGGACAAAAAGACTCGATTCATTTTTGGATTTTTTTACTCACGGATAGTCCCATTTCGGCGTCCTGTACTTGGAACGAAATTTGATCGACACAATTTGAAGCCCGGCGTCCTCGCAACCGTGCGTCAGCGTTGAGAAGGGTTTTTCTGGGTCTTACAAGAAAGTGCTCGTCCAGAAGAACAGGATCTAGTTCTTGTTCGCATTGTAACACCCGCGGAAAGTATTCTTGTTGCCGTGTAAACTGAGATTAGAAGGTTATTTTCTGCATATCGTTTTATCTTTGATGGTCTGCTGCGCTCTATTAGTTGTAGGTAGAGTACACTGTCCGAAACGATTGTTCGAAAACAACTGTCAACAACATGGTTGTTTTCCTACAACATCTTTTTTTTTTAAACTGAAACGACGGAAAAGTTGTCTTCCAACAAGTAAGTTGTTTTAGAATGACCCAACTGTCATTTATCAACAACATTCTCTGTTCGTAAACGACTGTTGTCGTTTAAAAACAACTGTTGTCAGAAAAAAATTAGCAATAGATTTGTTGTTAATTTACAACAAAATTTCTGACAGTGTAATGGATTAAAAAACCCAAAGTGTCTGTTTGCCACAATATTTACCTAAATTTCGCTCTGCTGTTTCAGGAAGCAATTTCTTTTATTTTCGCTAATTGTATCAAATGCATGTGTAAGGTTTCCTAGTATGTTCGTGCTTTGACATTTAGGTCTTTTTTATGACTACAGCATTTCTTCTGTTGTTTTTTTAAAACAGTTTTATTTTTTAATTTTTTACTGAGTAAACATGACCGTAAATGCTTCTTTGCGAGAAGGAGCATTGAAATACAAACTAATTTCATTAAACATTGTTTATATCCTTTTTATGTAAGAAACGTAAAAATATTACCGCATATTGTATTTATCTTTGCCTGTTAGGTGAGAAGGCTTTGTGAACCGCATGAAGACACTTCGTATTCCAGAAGCGAAGTAAACAACAAGAGATATATGAATACTAACTTGCATCGGCACACTTGGTTAGTCTCTTATTAAAAAAAGGAACATACAATTATTTAAAAACACTTCTTTTATCTTTTTGCTTATTACATTGGCAGTCTTCATAAACCGCTCGAAGTCCCTTCTAATTCTAATGTTGTTTTTTTTAATCTAACTGAATTGTCCGAAGCGTTGGGACGTTGGCAAATGGTTTGCACTCTGTAAGCTTATATCTACTTTGCCTGTTTAGTCGTCTTCTTTGTCGACTGTCAACTGATAATCCCTGCACAAAACACAAATTGCCTTTTCCGGTGGAGTTCCGTTTGTTTTCTTTTGTTTTTCAACGTCCACATCAAATTTTCTGAAGCTGCGTTGACAGCTTGCATGGACCCATCTTTTACATGACGTGCAAAGTACCATTATGGACGTATCTTTGGATTTCTTAAACATATTGTACTCGTCCTTTCCACATATCACACATAAATAGGTCATATCCTCCGATTCTTTTAGAAGCATGTCCGCGACTTCATTTCTAGCCTTTTGCATGTCCTGGAACCTGTGAACGTAAATATTTATGAATAGGTGCCACACATCGCGCATTGTGGGAGGTGCAATACATGCCATATGCCCAGTTTATGCTTGTACGTGCCCATGTTAACAGCTCTAGGTGTCCACCTACTTCAACTGATAAGTATGCAATGAATTTGGTTATTTTCTGGCAACACGGACACGCCCGAAGCAGTTACTACTCACATGGGCATGTACGTCCAGAATAGATTCACACAAGGCATGTTTGCATGGTGAAGCTTGAACTTACCATTTAGTGTCTGCCACACCCAGAAACATGGCACGTGCATACAATATGACATAGATGCCGCAATTCCAGGAGTCAGTTTGAAGGGGGAATTTTTCTAATTTCATCAGCGTCCATCCATGTGTTTCAATTTTCTCTGTGCATACCCTATTCCTCCTGTCTAAAAATTTGATGATTTTTTTTAAATAATCGTCCGAGTGTTTTTTTGGGGGGTTCAGGCAAACATATTGCTTCAATGCAATGTCGGCCACAATAAGTACCCAATGAACATTACTTGGGTTGTAAGGCATAATTAATGTTTTTGAGTTAATGTCAATGAGGTTCAAGGGAAAAAATTTTTTTACTGTGTGTTTTTCATTCATTATCATTGTAGCATGTGCCGAAATTATGTTAATGAAGTTTTCTCTGAGGTTTTTCCCTTCAACTCTGGATATCTCTTTTATTAGGCAGTGTATAGGTGCGTCAATCAACTGAGTGGTCAACCATCCAGTCTTCTTTAATAGAACTGCCATATGGGAGGTGTTAATAGCATCTATTCCAACTCCAAAAGTGCCAACCACGCACGGTGGCCGAACAGGTAGTCCGTAGTAACGCTTCAATTGAAACAAACCATTTTTCATTTTTTCTCCTATTGTTGATGTGGCTGCTAATTTCCTTTTGTATTCCTTAGCCGATTCCATACACTTTTTTGCCAGCTCTGCACGCACTGAAAATTCATCCCACTCTGAATCGTTTTCATACGGACCCGCTTGTGGAATTCTCAGGAACTCTTGAAACATATGAAGCATGAATACGCCGTTAGCATATTTCTGGCTTGCATTCTCAATAGACATGAAATTGATGTTCCACAGGGCTGCATTTTCATCTTCATGCCACATTGCATTGACAGTATTTAAAACTGTTTCAAGTATCTTTCTGTAGCGATTCTTATTTGCATTGAAACCATGAGTTGTCAAAGTCTTTTCTTGAAAATCAAATTTAAGTGAATTCCAGTATTCTTCAAGTTCGAGTGGTACAAGTAGTACCGAGAACGTTGGAATAGTTTGGAGGTTACCCTTGATAAAGGCCACCTCCCGGCCAGTCCGGCCAACACCCGGCCTGCACCCGGCCCAGGCCCGGCCACCACCCCGCCATCGCTTGGCCAGCAGCTGGCTCAGCCCGGCCATCATTCATGAAACGACAAAACGTGGTATTTTTGCTGTCTACAGCGGTTGAAATCCCCTCAGAATCACTCGCCGCGCCTTTCTCGGTCTCGCGAGCGCCTGGTGGGTAGGCAGCCCCGCACGCACGCCTGTTCAGCGGGCTGGCCTATGCTGCACCCCGGCAGGCGCTCGGCCGACCAGCGCACAGTGGGCCAGAGGACCGGTGGAGGCGGACACAGCAAAAATACCACGTTTTGTCGTTTAATGAGTGATGGCCGGGCTGGGCTGGCTGCTGGCTAAGCGATGGCGGGGTGCCGGCCGGAGCTGGGGTTGGCCGGAGTTGGCCGGCCCTGGACCGGCTGTTGGCCGGAGTTGGCCGGGTGTTGGCAGGGAGTTGGCCTTTATCAGGGGTAAAGCCTTTATTTATTTTGCATTCAGGCCTATGACATGTGACGACATTATTCGTTTGTTTTGTGTACACAAATCACCAAAAATGAAATGGAAAGACTGCGCCAAAATATGGCGAGACTACAAAGTCTTGCCAAATATTGTCCCTTTTGTATGCAGTGTAGATTACATATGCACACATATTTCAAAAGTTATGAAAAAAAAAATGTCCAAAGGCAGTAAATGTGTTCTCTTCAGCAGTGAATGTGTGTTTTTTTTAAAGCATTTCTTAATACAAAATGTACCTTGATAATTTATCGCAGGTTAGGTGTACGTTACAACTGAGCCGTACATCAGAGGTATCTCTTATACCTTCTTCTGTCACGAATCTAGGATAAATCAGAAGGATTTTAATGAATTCTTTTTAAACCCATGACAGAGCATCACTCCGATATATTATTCTTACCTCCGCAGGTACAAGCACAACACTTTAGGACGCAGTAAGAGACTGACCGTCCTACTCGCTTCCTCTTTCTTTGAACATTCATTGCACTCGTATAAATTTTTTCCGTCGAGTCTTTCAACAGCACTAAAGTAAGATTGTAGTGCTGTCTCTATAGAAATTGTAGCATCCAATACCAAATGTTTGAAAACATCTTCTGCTCGTGATGCTTTCTTGCACTTGCTGCACGTCGCTGCAAAATATAATAAAAGTTATTTTAAATGCACATTTTGAAAGAAGTCCAATCGTCAGCCTTTGGGTCACAGGTGCACCTTCTAAGTGTGTAATAGGCCTCAAAGTATTATGGCTCATTTTGTAAGGGACCTTAATGGCAACCGCCCTCACGTCTTCGATTTATTTTCGCCGTTTCTAAAGTGCCCTGTACTCCCACATCTTACTTCCCCGTGCCTATATCAATCACTTTCGATTGTTATCCGTTTGTGCAACTTTCGTAAACCTAGAGAACACTAAGAGCAACGTCTGACAAAGTCCCAAAATCTTGGATCAAGGACGCATTTTGTGGTTACTTTAAAAAAGAGTCATCTTCATTTCTGCTGCCCATGCGTATAGCAATTTTGTTGGTACTTTTATCCGATCACCATTTCCTAAAGAAGTGCATACAGCTCCCTGAAAATTTGGTTCATGCAAAAGTTTGCGTAGAGGGCGTATTTCCTTTCAAACTACAAAGTAGTTCAATGGTGCTGTGGTTTTATGCTGCCCAGCCGAGAGGTTTACCAGTACTTACTTGTCACAATGGTGGTGCCTTCAAACTGATCAGTAAACATAAAATTGCCTTTGTCATTGACAATAATAGAAAGGAATTCTTTTGCACATTGCTGTCCACCCTTAGGCCAAATTCCTGTTAAATAAAATGATTTAAAGATTATAAAGTAATCATAACTTTAATTTTTTCGGGGAGGGCCACTGGTGACAATGACGAAACATATTTGACGTGCTCTACGGAGAACCCTTTGGTTGGTCTTTTACTTCTTGACTGTCAAAAGAATAACATTGATTGATGGCCACTTTCAGGACACAAACGAAATGTTTATGTAGAATTTTGTACGTGCCACTTGCACGATTTTGTGCATGCGGGGAATTTGCATAATATTTTGCGTGAAAATGCATAAATTTATGCAAGTTTGTTCACAATTTCATGCAAAACGTCACGCAGGTTTAAAATCGTGCATCACCACGTATAAAATTCTACATAAACATTTAGTGTGCATCACAGCACCGATGAAACAAACGAAAACACATCAGTGGGAGCCATAATCTGTTTCACTGAGCAAAAATATTGTGACTATCCTGCACGCACTCGAGTTATGAGGTGCCAACTGTATGTCTATTAGTCATCTTTAGGAACCGTAAGAATGAATGGCCAAAATTAAAATTCGGAAGCCTCAAAGGGCTAAGCTAGCGTTTACTTTCGTTCTTGTCAATGGCATCATTTTCACCTGCGTGCAGGGCGTCCGAACTAAATTTCATTTAAATTTGTGACATAACTCATGAACAGGTACAGAAAATAAAGAGAGCACAAGACAACATGCCACTTGTTTATACCTCTGACCGTTTAAGAAGTAAAGTTTCAAAAATTTGGGGAAATTGTAGGTTAGCACGCCCTGCGTGTTTGTCCTTTAAATGCAATGTATTTTACCTCGTAAGTAATTTCTCAACTCTTTGGGATCTACAGCCTCAGTCGTGTTTCTATTCTTACACGCTTTTTCATATAATGATTTAAGTACGCAGAAAATACAAGATCTTTGTTTAAGGTTTTGCTTGACATGCATGTGATCCTTGATGGCTGAGTTGAGCCCCTTCACAGCAAATATCATCTGCGAAAATAAAAACAGCATTGATATAAGCAATTTGTAACAATTGACTGTGACCTGCAAACATTAATGAAAGTGTTACATACCTGCAAGGTGGCTAGTGAATAACAAGTACTCCTCTTATTCTGCAAGCCTATAAGTGGGTGTGTAACATCTGAAACTTCATAAAAGGGACAGAGGTCATTTAAAATGTCAGCTTTGCCCCGTGTGGCATAAAGTGGATCCAGAGGCATGCCTGTGCTCTGGTATATTTTACGTAACAACCACGGCACGGTGCAGTCCCGAAGTTTCTACAAAGTTTTTTATTTACGTCTGTCTGAATTCATCGAGAAGTATCGTTTGCATTATCCGAGTATCCTCCAATGAAACTGACCCACCTTCGTTGTGAATTGCGGAACCTGCATTCCAGTCAAAAGAATTCTTCTCATGTTCATTTTCTAAGGCGGGAGTCGACGAACGTACATTTTCTGCAAAAAAAGTGATTTTTGCATTTGAATCGTTCAGATGAACTTTAATCGTCACAAAAGTGGCAGTTTCATTAGGATGGAAGATATGTACTTTTTTCTGGCAACTTGGACGGATTATTTGACTTGTGTTGAGGTCTGCTTTCATTATCAACTCCCTTTGCGTCTGTTGAAAAGTGTTTTTTTAAACATTTTGGGTCCTTATTTTATAGAATTTCTATTGCAGAACTTACCATTCTTTATCCGATGCACGTAATAAATGTGCTTGCATGGATTCGTTTGGTCAGGACAAGTGCATTTGTATTCATGCTCACATGGCCGCTTATCCATTTTTACATTTTGGCATTTAGGATAATCACATTGCTTCTTTGAAGTTACTGTGTACGTTGCCTTTCCTGAACTTGCCACGACTGAATACTGAAATGCACCAATCACCGTCACGTTCTTCCGATGGATCGAATCACCTTTTATTTTTCTGCTGTCCAGCTTGTCGTCACCTGCTACAAAATAGATACAGTGCGTTAACATATTCTTATAAATGTTTTAAAAGTATATTTCATTAACTTGTAGGAGGTAAGATTTAAAAAGATTTACTTACTTAAATCAGCCTGCACCTCCTCACGCAAACTTTCAACGTAATTTTCAAATTCCTAGAACAAAGTTTCGGGGAAACAACATTAAATATACGCAAAACACATAACGAATGTTAAACGCTTAATACTTTTAAACTTTACTGACACTCGACAACACTGACAGTTTTTCTTGTTGCAAGCTAATGAGGTGTCCTTCATAAAGTAATGGCGACAGATCACACAGGCGTGTTGTAGTATCAATATCACAAATCTGTAACATAACGAAAGGCAATTCAATGAGAGATTAGAGATGATCGATGCAATTGTACATCTCGTAAAAGTAGTAGTAATCTGACCTGAACATCATAGCACTCGTCCTCCACCGCAGACGGTTCAATTTGTACCACGATGCCTGACTTGCCACTGGGGACGATGTCATGCCTTGTCGCAAGGTTATTAAGCAATTTTGCAATGTCGTCCTAAAGCATGCAAAGACACAATAAATAATATTTTTCCTATGGAGCATAATTTCTAAATTCAAAGAAAAAATCTAATGTTGATGTGAGTATTTCTTAAATATTTTTTGCAGCATAATTTATGAACAATAAGAAGGAATTGAAAATTGTTACCTTCCAAAAACGTGGATCTACCGGTCCCGCCTTTAGTGACAAAGGTATCTTTACAGTTAGAGATTTCTTAACTTTAGTAACTGTAAGGAAACATGAAAGACCGTCAATAAAAAGAGATATTCCATCACGTAGGAGAGAGAGGACGAAGTACTACCGCGGCACCATGTCCCCTTTTTTAAGGTTCTTTTGGAGCGTTTTCTCTACAAATACACTGTTATTCAACGAATGTGACGTTATACTCGTTAGAATGTAAATTTTTTCACGTTCGGTTGAATAGGACGTCGCATTCGATTGAATGTTGATCCACATTCAAAAGAATGTGACATCCTACGGCCGTGTCACGTTCAAACGAATGTGACACCGCATTCAAACGAACGTGACAAAATTAACATTCTAACGAATAGGACGTTACATTCGTTGAATAACAGTGAATGAAGCATGCCTGCAGGCTTAATCCTAAGCTGCCTTGTCTTGTACACCCTCCCTGGAGCGTGCCTGCCCTTAAAAAAGGCCAGCTTCCGGCCAGTCCGGCCAACTCCGGCCAACAGCCGGCCAACACCCGGCCCAGGCCCGCCCAACTCCGGCCAACCCTAGCCCCGGCCAGCACCCCGCCATCACCTGACCAGCAGCCGGCCCAGCCCGGCCATCACTTATTACACTACAAAACGTGGTATTTTTGCTGTCTAAAGCGGTACAAATCCCCTCAGAATCACTCCCCGCGCCTTTCTCGGTCTCGCGAGCGCCTGGTGGGTAGGCAGCCCGGCACGCACGCCGGTTCAGCGGGCTGGCCTACCTTGACAAAATTTCACACAAAACCTGGGAAGGGGAATACTATCTCGAGTAAAAAAAGGGGGCGATTCCTTTTCAATCTGACTTGACAAGACATCCTGTGTGGTTTTACTTCCTTCCATCCTACAGCTGATGACTTGAGCTGCTTACTCAACTGCCGGGAATGGTCTATATGCGCTGCGGTCCTCACCTGAAAAACACACAATTTAGGGAAGGGAAATCAATGGTAAATAGCCTTCCGATCCCCGGCCAGACCACTTCGTTTGGTCGCCTTGTGTCGCCCAAGTTGCTGCTGCACAGTGGGCCAGAAGACCGGCTCAGGCGGCCCAAATTCTAGACGCGTCACACGTTCGGTTCGAGTCCTGTTGAGCGACTCTGGAGCTAAAAAGGCGTCCGAAATTGTGTCCGCCTCCACCAATCCTCTGGCCCACTGTGCGCTGGTCGGCCGAGCGCCTGCCGGGGTGCAGCATAGGCCAGCCCGCTGAACAGGCGTGCGTGCGGGGCTGCCTACCCACCAGGCGCTCGCGAGACCGAGAAAGGCGCGGGGAGTGATTCTGAGGGGATTTGTACCGCTTCAGACAGCAAAAATACCACGTTTTGTGTAATAAGTGATGGCGGGGCTGGGCCGGCTGCTGGTCAGGTGATGGCGGGGTGCTGGCCGGGGCTGGGGTTGGCCAGGTACGGGCCGGGTGTTGGCCGGACTTGGCCGGGTGTTGGCCGGACTGGCCCGGAGTTGGCCTTTATCAGGGGTGGTGCATCCACTCCAGGTTGCGGGAGCTTGCAGGTACACTGTTGGTACAGTGCCCTATCCTTTTTTTTCTAAGCAAAGCAACAGTGTACATTCGAATAATACTTTGTTAAGAAAAGCGTTTCCTAAACCCGTTCCGTCCATAAAGAAATATTTTTGGCCAATGGATAAGGAAAATTGCGATTAAAAAGTAAACCACAGGCAGGTTAGGTGTTGCAGTGTTCGTGCCCATATTTACTCCCGACAAACATTTCATTCCTCCATGCTTTTTTACAAATATGATTTTGATAGAATAACGAAGAAACTTGCTCCGCATACTTACAGACACCTGGCACTGTCAGCTGAGGATTTATATCATGTCCATGTGTTGGCCCATCATCATCAGTTCTGGACAGGGAAAAATTAACTTGTGACAGTTAAAATACGACTGCCGGGGACAAGGCCGACACCTACGCTAATGCTTTTGCACTTGAAACCCGCTAAAAAGTGATAAGTTATGCATGCTACACAAACTGCCGTTTCTGTGCTGCATACAACGGAAGTGGCAGCTTATCAGCCCAAAAAGGTTGCATCTTGCAACAGGAAATTTTGAAAAATTATATATAACTGCTAATTTAAGAAGTTACTAAGCATCTAAAGGAAAAAAAAATATGCGCAAACGCAACAGTCAGGCTCACCTCTTGCCGTCCGTTAATGGCATTTCTTGTACTGGGTTTAAACCTGGCGCTGTCTCATTCTGTTGCTCAAGGTTCGCACTTCCTTCCGGGACAGCTCCATCAAAATAAATACTGATTGGATAAGGACGTAACAACTTACGAGGGATCGTGTGAATTCGTGCCCGGAGCATCACCCGTCGTCACGGGCCAACGTCAGGTTTTCTAAACTTCTGTCCATTTTGCAAATCTGTCACCGCCATGTGCGCGCACAGGCGTGTGCGTGGTCGCTATCATAATTCAAGAAATGTGCAGTAGTTTCAGGAAATTCGCTTAAGCACACACTAAATGTTTATGTCGAATTCTGTACGTGCCACTTGCACGATTTTGTGCATGCGGGGAATTCGCATAATATTTTGCGTGAAAATGGGACTTCTTTTGGTAGTAAAAATTCAAACGAGTACCGCATCTTGTTGTCCTCGACGAGTTCTTTCTTTTGAGACCTGGCTGACCCCGGTGGGACTCACGGTGTCTGAGATACAGCAGCGTAAAGTTGGTACAACGCTCTTAATTATGGCACCAGAAAATGGGACTTTCCCTGGTGGTTAAAATTCAAACGAGTACTTTATCTTGTTGTCCTCGACGAGTTCTTTCTTTTAAGACCCGGCTGACCCCGGTGGGTTGCATGGTTTCTGAGATACAGCTGCGTAAAGTTAGTGCAACGCTCTAAATTAAGGTACTCGCAAATGGGACTTCCCTGGTGGTTAAAATTCAAACGAGTACTGCATCTTGTTGTCCTTGACGAGTTCTTTGTTTTGAGATGTGGCTGACCCCGGTGCGACGCATGGTTGCTGAGATAAAGCGGTGTAAAGTTGATTTAACGCTCTAAATTAAGGTACCCGTAAAAGGGACTTCCCTTGGTGGTTAAAATTAAAACGAGTACCGCATCTTGTTGTCCTCGACGAGTTCTTTCTTTTAAAACCTGGCTGACCCCGGTGGGACGCACGGTTTCTGAAATACAGCGGCGTAATGTTTGTACAACGCTCTTTAATAAGGCACCAGTAAATGGGACTTTCCCTTGTGGTTAAAATTCAAACGAGTACTGCATCTTGTTGTCCTCGACGAGTTCTTTCTTATGAGACCTGGCTGACCCAGGTCGGACGCACGGTTTTTGAGATATAGCGGCGTAAAGTTGGTACAAGGCTCTTCATCGAGGCACCCGTAAATTGGACTTCCCTTGGTGGTTAAAATTAAAACGAGTACCGCATCTTGTTGTTCTCGACGAGTTCTTTCTTTTAAAACCTGGCTGACCCGGGTGGGACGCACGGTTTCTGAGATACAGCGGTGTAAAGTTGATTTAACGCTCTAAATTAAGGTACCCGTAAAAGGGACTTCCCTTGGTGGTTAAAATTAAAACGAGTACCGCATCTTGTTGTGCTCGACGAGTTCTTTCGTTTGAAACCTGGCTGACCCCGGTGGGACGCATGGTTGCTGAGATACAGCGGCGTAAAGTTGGTACAACGCTCTAAATTAAGGTACCTCAAAATGGGACTTCCCTTGGTGGTTAAAACGCAAAATGTGACTTTTTTTTTATTTTTTATGTTTTTTGAATAGATTGACTGGTATAGGTCCGATTTTGAAGAAGAAACACTTTGGTGGCTATGGTGGCTTTGGTGGCCACCAATTTGGTGGCCACCTTCACGCACGTCAATTGTGGGGGTCACACGTTTGATTCGAGTCCGATTAGGAGCTCAAAACGCGTCAACAGTTTTGGCCCCCTGCGCCGTCTTCTGACCCACTGTAGCTGAAGCAACAGGGGTGTGGAGTGAAAAGGGGGGGGGGAGGACGATGGGAGAGGAAAGAAAGGTAGGGGAGTAAAGGGCAAGAGAGGTTGGGGCAGGGCATTGCAAGGCGTCCCGGACGGCGCCAGTGGGAGCGGCCGCCAATCCTACGTGCGTGTGTGGCGGGTTTGCCTACCCTCTGCGTCACAGGGGTACCAAGTGGCGCACAGTGGGCCAGACGACGGTGCTGGCGGCCAGAATTACACGCGTTTTGAGCCCCTTAGTCGCTTAGTGGGACTCGAATAGAACGTAAAACCCCCACAATTGGTTTGCTCTCCGAAGGAAGAATGGAAGAATCCATTGGTGGGCTAGCGTTACTCTGGCAGCTCAACTGTATACATTGTATGCAGTAAATGCTACATACATGCTATGTATACAGAAAATACTGCATACATGTCATGTATACAGCTAATACTGCGTACATGCCCATGTATACAGCTAATACTGCGTACATGCCCATGTATACAGCTAGATCTGCCTATAAACCCTTTGCATTTTTTTAGACGTATACATCCCATGTACGCAGCATTAGCTGTATAAATCGTATGTATGCAGAATTTGCTTTCTACATAGCATGTATGCAGTATTTACAGCATACAATGTATACAGTTGAGCTGACAGAGTAGGTTCGAGTCTTGTTGAGCGACTCTGGAGCCAAACGCGTCGAGAGTTTTGGCCACCTGCGCCGGTCCTCTGGTCCACTGTGCGGCGCGCAGACGCTCCTTTCTCCAACTTAATTTTATTCACGCCCCAACCTTCAAAACTTCATGAAACGTAAACGAATGGCAATGTAGGAAGCGGATTGAGAAAAAGGACCAAAGCCACAATTTTGGCTAAAATACCGAAAAAGCGACAACTTTGAAGTCCTGTGTCTTCTCAACTCAGAAAAATCTAAGCTCAGAAAAATCTTAACGAGTGCTCATTCGACTCGTAGGGACCCATTCTACAAGGAGAAGATATTAGACGGGAAAAAAAAAAAAAAAAAAAAAAAAAAAAAGGAAAAAAGTACAAAGACAATTGCCAATTTTATCGCGTTTTTTTCAGGCGGGTGACGCAGGTACACGTCCTACGTCAATTCCGACGTCAATTTTCCGTTAGAGATCCAAATATTAGCCCCCGGGGATGAAAGGTGTCAATGTACGGCAAAATACCCAAGTCCATATTTTTACTCCTACTATAAAACTAAAGTTCGGTACAGCTCAGCCAAAAAAAACAAACTTCAGGCCATGTCTGTGTGGCAATGGACTACCTTTTAGGTGCCTAAAGAGCCCCCAAAATATCAGAAGAATCGGAGGGGGTCATAGCGAGGTCTGCCTTTTCTTATTTGATATTGCTCTTACAAATGAAGTCCAGGCGTTTGGCATTGCATGACTTGAAATGCGAAGTTCACTCATATGCATGTATGTACATTGCACATTTGATTAGCCTTAAAAGTTGCCCGAGCCAGCCCTCTGGACTTGCCCGAAGTAGTGGCTATTCTGCGACGAGAGTGTCGCGGCATGGACTCCCCAGCCTGCTGTAGCGCAGTGGTGTCATGCTGGGCTCGACACCGGAAAGCCTCGTTCCGATTCCGGCCCCAGGACAAACAAGTGGAAAGGGGCACCTGATTTTCCATTGGCGGGAATTGAAGAAATGAAAGTCACAAGATTGCTTGTTTATTCGGAACTAAAAGCAAGAAGGAAACACAGCGTTCTGACCCGCTCTGACAGAATCAAAGAATAATCTTTTGAGAAACAGAGTAACAAGGTGGATTGGCTGTGCTGCCGGGTGACGTCCTTGGTCCAGAGGTGACACTTAGACGTCCTAGGTCTACAAGATGGTTGGGGTCCGCGGCCCGCAGCAGGGTGGCCCTCGCAGCACCTGCAGGCAGCACAAAGGGAGAGTCAGACACCTAACATGTTCAATACGTGCAACGCCTCCCATCACTCCTTCCGATTGTGACCAATTGTGTAAAGATTGCCTTATGGGTAAAAAGAATATTCTTCACTACTATGTCGCTAACAAAACTATTTAATGAAAAGAAAAACATATTTTAGATTTGTCGCTTTTTACATATAGTTTGTATTTTGTGTTTCAAATTATAATTTGAGAGTTACTAAGCTACGCCGAGGTTTTTGGTGCTAAGTGGTTGAAAAATGGCACTCTTGTGTGAAAATTGACCGATTCAAAACACTTTATCTCACCGTTTTCCAGCCAGTAAGTGTGCAGATAAAATCTTTTTGCAGGAAACAGTCATAATGATTTTTTTCCCATTTAGACCTCTTTGCCGTTTTGACGGCCCTGGGTGACCTAGCAACTTGGGACGTTTGTTACGGGTGTCGCCCTCTACTGAATGAAAGTTTAGTGTACGGATCAACAATTCCAAAAATCTACCTGTGCAGCCCTGGCCTTACCTCTCCTACCCTGGCTTCACCTCTCTCTCGGCCGGGAAACATCAATGCTTTCAGGTGCTGATTCGTCATGGTTCGTCCCCATCGCGGCTCGTTTACGACGCACGTCCCATTCAGTGCAAAACATTAGATAAGCAAGTCGGTGTGCGGCCAGACCCGCACCCGCCGTGCCCACAGCCTCACCGTGGCGGCGCTAGGCCGGGGCGGCGTCCAGCACGTTGTCCGTGACGTGAAGCGCATCGTCCTTGACGTACTCCGGCGTGGCGAAGGCGACGCTGGCCGAGCCGGGCCCGGCCCTGCCGTTGCACTGCACGGAGGCGGTGTAGGCCGTGCCGGGCCGCAGGCCGGACAGCGTGTGCTCGTACACGGCGCGCTCCTCGCGCACGTCCACGGTCACGGCCTCGGGGACCTCCACGCTGGCGGCCTCCTGGCTGCCGGCCTCCACCGCCACGTGGAAGAACAGCAGGTCGCCGCGCAGCAGCCGCGGCAGTCGCCAGCGCAGCAGCACCGAGCTGGGCGAGGCGGCCACCGCCTCCAGGCCCTCCACCGGGTCGGGGTCTGCGCACAACACACAAACACTAACTTACGAGGAACTGCTTCGTATCACCAAGCGAAACCACCACCAAGCATTTCTTCTGAATTGGAAGCAATTTGACTATGCCTTTACTTCCAATCCTGTAAATTTTGTCAAAATGTAAGGAACATTTCTGAAATCCTGATAAAAGTTTACGTTCGTCTGAAAGTTCTTCAGAACTCAGTTCATCCGTGTACGAAGAAGTTTTCAGAACCTCAGCGGTCAGAGGTGCTTGTATTTTCCTCACTCCCTAAATGTCCTATATAATGAAATTTGACCTCTGTTATTCGGATGTTACAGTGAATTCGGAGCAAGCATAATACGAAGTTATATTTTTTTCGTAATACGAATCTTTTTAGCTTTTTCATCGTTAGATACAAAGTAAAACCTTCGTAATACGAAGAAAACCCACCTTTGTATTATGCTTGCGCCATTTCCTTTGTATTGTGGGAAATTTCTTCGTAAGACATTTAGAGTGCAGGATTTCAAACTTGTTTCTGACATTCCGACAAAATTTTTACGAGTGTCCACTGAGAGAAAATATCACGGCGGATCCTGTACGGATTAAAGCAGCCTGTACCGTACATTCAAAAAACAGCATGCACTGTAACATGTCTACAGTTTTGACTGTCCCCATTTTACAGTCCATTCCGTTGCCTTTTTACAGTAACTCGCGTACTTATTCAAACGGTCAATACTGTGCATGGTTAAGAGTAAATTTGTGCAAAGTGTCTGAATTAAATTTTTGCTGCACAAGTAGATTTGTCTCAACAAGACAAACAAAAAATGTTTTCACATGTCATGGGTTAAGATGCGAAATAAAAGAGTCATTTCACTGTCAAAGTACTCAAAAGTCCTTATTTTGGTTATTTTAGTAATTTTGAAGTTTAATAACTTTTCAGTTTGCATTCAAGCATATATCATGTATTGACATTTTTTGTTTGTCTAGTCGAGACAAACCCATTTTCGTTCAGAAAAATCGATTTTGAGGGTTTTGAATATTTGCCTTTCATCTGTACGGTACACTTTGATCCGAAATAACGGGGTTAACTGTGAAGAAAGAACAGAAATGACTGTTAAAAGAGAACGGTAATTGTAGTCAATATACTACGGGATGGACTGTTAAATGAGTACAGGTATGACTGTAAGGAAGTACGGTAAATTGGGGCAGAAAAATTAACCAGGATTTACCGTGTTTTTTTCTCAGAGTGTCCTTCGTAGTTACTAAGCAGATATGTGAAGTGCAGTTGAATAATGAAGCAGAAGAAGGGTTCGCTCAATTAAATCATTTTTAGGTCAAACAAAAAATTGTTTGAAAAAAAAAAACTAAAGAAGAGAGTGATGTATACATAATGTATACAATGTATAAATGAAAGAAACCCACAACCCGAGTTTGATTGAGCTGAGCGGGTCTTCTGCAAGTGTTGTGTTTGTCCCGAGATAAGCCGAGACGCCGAGACATTCCCCCAATGCGGTGCCCTGGGCCGGCGGGCCGCGCACTCACCGCCACTCTGCAGGTCGACGGTGAGCTCGGCGCGGTCGCCGTGGCCGCCCCACTGGTTGGAGGCGCTGACGGCCAGGTGCAGGCGCCGGGCCCCGGCCCTGGGCACGCTGAGGCACTGCAGGCCGGGCCAGGCGGGGCAGGGGCTGCTGCCGGCGGCCAGCAAGGCCTGCTGCCGCCCGTCCACGAGCACGCTGTAGTTGGCCAGCACGCCGTTGGCGCTGGACGGCGCGGCCCAGCGCACGCGGACTGTGCGCCGGTCCCAGCGGAACACGGCCAGCTGCAGCGGGGCCGACGGCGCTGCGGGCAGGGCGAGCGGCCGGTCAGTGGCACGCCGGCAACACAAACGCGGCAAAACCATTTCCTGTCCTAACGCCCTCACGAAGGACCGGAAACATGGCCTCAAGGGTTTAGGCACTGAAGGGCGTAAATTTTTAGTCTTTGTGTTGCGAGTGAACTCATGAGCACGTGCAGAGCATTTTGCTGTCCGCGCCGCAGACTTTCGCAACGCAAGCCGCGTTCAAGGGCGACCAGGCGATGCCGTCAGCGCAAAAATGGCGATACGAAATCACGCCACTCTTTTAAGCCGACGGTAGCAGTGTTGCGTCATGTTTGTTGTTCTGCCGCGCGGCCCTGCACTGCATGCAGCGCTGCAGGAAGCACTGTACTGATACAGCCAGGCCGCAGCGAGGAGGAAAATACGCAGGGGCTTATCGAGCTGTCGGACTCTCGGGGCCCAACTAAATCTAGCGGCGAAATATCGTGCACTGAAACGTGTTCAGGAGAGAGTTACGCCAAAAGTCCACTGGACCAGAATTCACATCTTTTTTGACTTAAGGACTGAAAAGGGTTGAGTTCTGCCCTGTCGATTGTGGCAGTGTGAAAGTGTTTTGACACATTAAGGGGATTCTTTGTCCCGATTTATTTCTGCTGAAAATGCCTGGAGAGTTACCGTCAACAATGGCCGATCTATTTGAGCTTAAGAAGAAAGACCTTAGCAACATGTTTGACAAAAACTTGTTTTTTGTGCATAAATGTTCCTTACTTTCTGAAAAATAAAATATGGGATACTAATCGAATTTTCAACAATAATGTTGATAAGCCTTTGTTGACGACCCGAAAGTAGATCGGCCCTTGTTGGCTGTCTCTCCACGGATCGGGCTTTGAAGGCGGTAAGTCCCCAGATAGGCCTTTCAGCAGGGATGGATCTTCGGGACACAGGCGTGTCGAATAGCGTGCGTGCTTAAGCAGCACCAGGGGGCGGCAACGGCCTGGGGAGCGCGTGAAGCTATGCGGTCGCTCGGTGCAGGGGTTTGGGCCTTCTCCGAGATCTTCTAAACTAGGCCGTCGTTTGTGAAACGCTTACCACAGATTGAAAGAGCATAAAATTTAGGGTAACTTAGGCGTATTGCCCGAGTTGAAACTCTGAATGCAACTTAGATCAACAGAGAAAGCGTTTACATCAAGGTGAATGCCCTCATGTTTTTCCTTCATTTCTTGATTTATTGTACTTTTTGGTGTTTTCGCAATGATTTCTCAAGGAAAAATATTGCAGAATTGGGAGTGGCAATACATCTATATTACCCTAAATTTCATGCTCTTTTGATCTATGTAAAGCGTTTTTCAAACTACACCCTAGTTTTAAAGATCTCGAAGGAGGCCCAAACCCCTGAATCGGAGCGACCGCATGGTTTCACGCGCTCCCCAGGCCGTTGCCGCCCCCTGGCAGCACGCAGCCCCTTCAATAACGAAGAAATCGCGCAGACAGGCTGCAGGGAATGTGGCCGGCAGACTGCGTGGTCTCGGTGGACATCCTGCAGGGACTCACGTGAGTGCAGCGTGGTCACGTTGATGGCTGTCCACGGCCCGTCGCCTGCAGGGTTGACGGCGGCGACCCGGAGCTGCCAGCTCTGTCCGGGCGGCAGGTCTCGCAGGGCCAGCACCGTGGCCGTGGTGTTGCCAGCTCGGTCCGTGCTGCCGGCCTGCAGTCCCCGCAGCTGCCAGCGGTAGTGCTGCAGCGGGCCGCGCAGGCCCAGGCAGCTCCGCGGCGGCGACCAGCGCGCCACGACCGAGGTGTTGGAGGCGGAGACCGGGGCCAGGGCCTCCACTGGCACACCGGGCACTGCGGGCAGCACAGTGGCACAAAACTAGTCTCTCCAACGAAGTGGGCATCCCTCTGACCAGGGCAGGCAACGGCGAAGGAAGCGCGTGAAGCTATGCTCGAGCGAGGTGCAGCGGTTACGCACTTGTTCGAGATTATGAAAACTAGGCCGGTGTTTGCAAAACGCTTGGCACAGATCAAAAGAGCATGAAATTTAGGGTGCATTTGGCTCAGTGGCCTGCCCGAGTCCCCTCAATTTAGCCCACAAGGAGGCAATTTTTACATTGGGATGGATGGCGCGGCCAAGATTTTTCCTCAATTTTCGAGTTTTCGTGTTTTTTGGTGAAAACCCTTCAATTTATTATGGGTAAAACAGGAAGTATCGATGAAGGCAATTGGCCTAATGCACCCTTCATTTCATGCTCTTTCCATCAGTGGAAATCGTTTTGAAAACAAAGGCCTGGTTTTCATAATCTATAAGAAGTGCGTAACCCCTGCACCAAAGGCGCGAGCATCGCTTCACGATCTCCTTGGCCATTTCCACGCCCTGCTCTGCCTTAACCGGAGATACACCAAAGCATTCACATACATCCACAAAAAGCAGACAAAATCCATAAAAGGGGGTTCATTGGGAGCAGCTACACTCTAAAGGGCGTATCCCCCGAAATACTGTCCTTGCCGGCCGGCCCCGTCAAACCTACAAACTCAAAAGTGTACAAAGTACACTCCACCTGGATACAACATCCATGCACACTCCGGAGCATGCCTGGCGTGTACTATCAGTGGCAAAAGAATTGACCCCTCCCACAGGCGATACCCCGCGCGCAAGGTCCCAGTAAGGTGCAGCCCTCTGGCGGTGGTTCTCGGCTACCACGGCCATGGCAGCCCACATCGCAACTTTAAATAGTTACCATTACTTAATTCGATATCAGTGCGTGACGAGACAAATTTGTTTCGGTTGCCGAACGTGGCGGACATCGTCCGTGAAGCCGCACACGGTCTACAGTATGAAAAAAAAACACGAAGACTGCAATACATCAACAAGTGAGGTTATGGAACGACATGATAAACAGGCCTAAGAAAGGAAACCCGTATAAATAATATCTATCGACGCCATAAAAACATGCCTTGACTCAGCAGTGCATCCACTGGTCAGCTGCACCAAAATCATACGGGAGCAAACCCATTCAGCTACCACAACCTGAATCCAGACCAAAACCGCAACAGAACGCGTCAGGTGTCTGCACGGGTTTGCAATCCAATGTAACTGAGGTATCTTCCGGTCCGAGAGAGCCGCACCGGCGGAGCGCTAGCTAAGCTTCGTCATCCGAACAAAGTTACATGGGATTCCGAACTCCTTGACGCAACCGGCTCAACATACCCAGTCAAGAGCCTGAACGGGTTTTTAAACCAATGGAACTGAGCTACTTTCCGGTCCGACAGAGCACCAACAGCAGAGCGCCTACTAGGCTTCGTGGTCCGATCAAAGTTACATGGGATTCCAAACTCCATGACAATACCAACTGAACACAACCATTCTGGTGTCTTTGTGGGTATGCAAACCAGGGTAAAAAAGGTATTTTCCGGTCCGGGACAACACCAATAACAGGAATCAGGAACCGCCTTGCAATCCGAACAAAGTTACATGCGCTTCCAAGTCGCTTGTCGCAACCAGTGCAGCCTACCCGGTCCAGAGTTAAAGGTGGTACGATACCCAATGAAACTGAGGTCTTTTCCGGTCCGAGTCAGCACCACCCGCAAAGCGCTCGCTGAGCCTTGTGATCCAAACAAAGTTACATGAGATTCCGATTTCCTTCACGAAGCCGGCAGAACATACCCAGTCAAGTGTGAACGGGCTTACAATCCAATGTAACTAAGTAATTTTCCGGACCGGGAGAGCACCAACAGCAGAGCGCTCGCTCAGCTTCGTGATCCGAACAAAGTTACATGGGATACCGAACTCCTTGACGCAACTGGCAAAACATAACCAATGAATTGTGTGAACGGGTTTGCAATCCAATGTAACTAAGTAATTTTCCGGACCGGGAGAACACGAACAGCAGAGCGCTCGCTTAGCTTCGTGATCCGATCAAAGTTACATGGGATTCCGAACTCCTTGACGCAACCCGCACAACATAACCAGTCAAGTGTGTTAACGGTTTTCCAATCCAATGTAATTTAGTAATTTTCCGGCCCTGGAGAGCACCAACAGCAGAGCGCTCGCTTTCCTTCGTGATCCGAACAAAGTTACATGGGATTCCGAACTCCTGGACGCAACAGGCACAACATAACCAGTCAATTGTGCTAACGAGTTTGCAATCCAATGTAAATAAGTAATTTTCCGGACCGGGAGAACACGAACAGCAGAGCGCTCGCTTAGCTTCGTGATCCGATCAAAGTTACATGGGATTCCGAACTCCTTGACGCAACCCGCACAACATAACCAGTCAAGTGTGTTAACGGGTTTCCAAACCAATGTAATTAAGTAATTTTCCGGCCCGGGAGAGCACCAACAGCAGAGCGCTCGCTTTCCTTCGTGATCCGAACAAAGTTACATGGGATTCCGAAATCCTTGACGCAACCCGCACAACATAACCAGTCAAGTGTGCTAACGAGTTTGCAATCCAATGTAACTAAAAAATTTTCCGAGCCGGGAGAGCACCAACAGCAGAGCGCTCGCATTCCTTCGTTATCCGATCAAAGTTACATTGGATTCCAAACTCCTTGACGCAACCCGCACAACATAACCAGTCAAGTGTTTTAACGGGTTTGCAATCCAATGTAACTAAGTAATTTTCCGGACCGGGAGAACACGAACAGCAGAGCGCTCGCTTAGCTTCGTGATCCGATCAAAGTTACATGGGATTCCGAACTCCTTGACGCAACCCGCACAACATAACCAGTCAAGTGTGTTAACGGGTTTCCAATCCAATGTAATTAAGTAATTTTCCGGCCCGGGAGAGCACCAACAGCAGAGCGCTCGCTTTCCTTCGTGATCCGAACAAAGTTACATGGGATTCCGAACTCCTGGACGCAACAGGCACAACATAACCAGTCAAGTGTGCTAACGAGTTTGCAATCCAATGTAAATAAGTAATTTTCCGGCCCGGGAGAGCACCAACAGCAGAGCGCTCGCTTAGCTTCGTGATCCGATCAAAGTTACATTGGATTCCTAACTTCATGATGCTACCAGCTTCACGACACCCATTTAGGTGTTTTAATGGGTATGCAAACTAGTGTAAGAAAGTTATTTCTCGGTGCTGGAGGTCACCACTAACAGGAGGCTTGGACCCGCCTTGCAATCCGATCAGAGTTACATACGATTCCAATTGGTTTGTCGCAACCGGCGCAACCTACCCGGTCAAGCGTTAAATGTGATATGCAACCCAATGTAACTGAGGTATTTTCCGGTCCTAGTCAGCACCAGATCCAAAGCGCTCGCTGAACTTTGTGATTCAAACAAAAATACATGCGGTTTCGACCCCCTTCATGCTTCAAGCAGAACACACCCAATCAGGTGTTTTAGTGGGTATGCAATCTACTGTGCGATAGGTTTTTTGGTCCGGGAGGGCTTTATTTACTGGGCCTAGGACTACGCAACCCGTACAGTGTTACTTGTGATTTTGAGTTTTTTTTTTCAATATTGGCCACAATGCTGGCCTTTGTTTTTTATCTAGCGCCTTGTTGTGTTTGGTTAGTTTTTCGGGATAAATGGAAGTTTTTTTTGCGTTTTTGTTGGGTTTATTAATTTATTGAAGGAAAGGTCTCTACATCGAGAATGGATGGAGAACACTTTTAAACAATGGGTATTTGTGCAATTTTTTTTTACACAATTTTAAACATTTTTTGACCAATTGAACATTGAAATCAAGTACAAAATATTGCGACAAGACAGCGTAGACACAGTTAGTACTTTGTGTGACCTCCATCTGCGTCGATCACAGCTTGGAGTCTTCTTGGCATAGAGTCAACTAGGCGTCTGATCATGTCAGCCCGGTTAGCCCAGGTTTGCCACACTTCGTGAACATGAGCTGCCAGGGCTTCTCTAGTGGCCTCTTGGCGTCCCTCCCATTCCTTGACCATCATGGCCCATATATGTTCAATCGGATTAAGAT
The DNA here is from genome assembly GCA_030522485.1 of Stenchaetothrips biformis. Classification (NCBI taxonomy): domain Eukaryota; kingdom Metazoa; phylum Arthropoda; class Insecta; order Thysanoptera; family Thripidae; genus Stenchaetothrips; species Stenchaetothrips biformis. The sequence continues at coordinate 468,842 of CM060096.1, forward strand.
CCGGAGAATAAGCGGGCCAGTCGATAAGTTGAACACCTTGCTCTTGCAGAAACTCTAGTGTCGCCCCCGCGGTGTGAATTCCGGCGTTATCTTGCATAAATAGAATGCCGTTGGGACGCAGTGGGCGCACGGCGGGCAGCATGGAGTTGCGCAGTACTTCGATGTAACCGAAGCGGTTCATCCTTGGTGGGATCTCAGAAAAGGCAATCGCACCGCCGTCCCCCGCAATGCATCCCCAGAACCCGCAAGTTACGTGGCCGCTGGCGGAAACCTCGACAATGTTTTCCTCGTCATACCTGTAACACAAGACATAAGAAACATTAGGCATTTTTTTTACATTTGCATAAATACTCTGGACAAGCATGCAAATTATAACCTCCCTCTCCCCTCGCCTGTTCTAAAGTCACCCACTACATTGCAGTCATGCGGTGGGCTACAGGGGTGCGAGAGAGACTGCGGTAATGCACGACTTGGAATAAGCCAGTTGGAAGTGGACAAATTGTAAGGAACGCCCCCCCCCCCACCTTTCCCAAGCTGCCTCAGAATGCACGATTTTCCGGCAAAGAAAATTCCTATCACAATTTAGAAAAATGTTCAGAAATTTAATCAAATATTTGTTGTTGCTTACCTGGTGCCGTTTTCACGCCAGCAACGCACGGAGCCATTCTCATCACTGCGGAAGGTTTTCTCGTCTGAGAAAATTACGCCTCGCCAGTACTCGATTGGCCTGCCAACATTCGCTAAGGCGAACGCGAGGCGGTTCCTCCTTGCTGCGCCGGTAAGTCGCGGCTTCTTTGCTGGCCTCCTGCAGCGCACGCCACTTCTCCTGAGCCTATAAGAAAAGAAGACACCAATAAGTGAAACTGAGTAACAAGGCATGGCTATCGGCCGCAGCGAACAATTCTACCAAAAAAACTAAAACTAGACCCAAAAATATCTTGAGGGAACTTTGACACAAATTAAAACAGACGGCACTAAAAAGTTGCTTTGACCAGCTGACATACTGATTTGAACTCTATCGGGAAGGCAGCACGAATTAATGCGCGACCCGAGGCACCTTGCCCCCCCCCTCCCCCTCCTAATTCTCGTCAAAGGCCCGGCAGAAAATCCCACGTAACAAGGGTTTTTGCCGGTGCGACAGTGCACTACAAGTTGGGCGGATACAAAGCTTTGAGATCCAACGAACGCCTAGACGCAACCGGTGCAACATACCCCAGCGCGTGTCTACACGAGTATCCAGACCCAGGTAACTGAGGTAATTTCCGGTCCGAGAGTGCACTTCCAGCTGGGCGCACTCAAAGCTTTGAGATCCAAACAAAGTTACACGTATTACCGAACGCCTAGACGCAACCGGTGCAACACACCCCAGCGCGTTTCTACACGAGTATCCAGACCCAGGTAACTGAGGTAATTTCCGGTCCGAGAGTGCACTTCCAGCTGGGCGCACTCAAAGCTTTGAGATCCAAACAAAGTTACACGTATTACCGAACGCCTAGACGCAACCGGTGCAACACACCCCAGCGCGTTTCTACACGAGTATCCAGACCCAGGTAACTGAGGTAATTTCCGGTCCGAGAGTGCACGTCTAGCTGGGCGCACTTAAAGTATAGCGATCCAAACAAAGTTACACGTATTACCGAACGCCTAGACGCAACCGGTGCAACACACCCCAGCGCGCGTCTACACGAGTATCCAGACCCAGGTAACTGAGGTAATTTCCGGTCCGAGAGTGCACTTCCAGCTGGGCGCATTCAAAGCTTTGAGATCCAAACAAAGTTGCACGTGTTTCCGAACGCCTAGACGCAACCGGTGCAACATACCCCAGCGCGTGTCTACACGAGTATCCAGACCCAGGTAACTGAGGTAATTTCCGGTCCGAGAGCCCACCACCAGCTGGGCGGACACACAGCTTTGCGATCCAAACAAAGTTTCACGTGATTTCGATAGCCAAGACGTCACCGTTGCAATATACCCCAGCGCGTGTTTACATGGGTATCCAAACCCAGGTAACGGGGGTAATATCTGGTAAAAGAGTGCACTACTAGCTGGGCTTACCCTCTACGCATGCCAGCTTTGAAACTAGCTGGGAATTGAAGACTGAAGTTATCAAACAAACTTCCGGTCACCCCATTCAACCGACTCGAAATCAAAACATCACAATGTTGACTTACCTCTTGTAGATAGTGGACATGTTGGCCTCGTTCTCCGGCAGTAATTCCCTGACGATGGCTCTTGTTGGTCTCCTATTCTGGGCCAGAACTGACGCCCGCACTTCGGCATCCTGCTCCGCCGTTGTCACTCTGCGCCTTCCAGTCTTGTGCCTCGTCGGAAGGCCATCGAAGCCCTCATCACGGAACCGTCTGCACCACCGCCGAACGGTTTCCCATGAAACATTCACCTCAGGCCGCCTAGCGATCGCGGCATACGACAAGCCTTGCTGTCGCAGCCCGACAATGAATCCACGTAATCCCTGCGAAGTATACGGCATCGTCCCGCACTAACCGACAGCATGGCCAACGCCGACGACGCGCGCTGGTTATATGCCACCTGGGTGTGTTCAAAAGCACATTCGCGCTTCCGGACAGGTGAAGTGGGCATATTCGACCACCTGTATTCAACTTTTCTTTTTCTACTCTTGGCTGTGAGTGCAGCGGCTGTCCGATCGGCTGTCTTTCGAACGCAATGAAGAGGTGGGCACCATAAGGAGGGCAGTGGCGCGCGTTGGTTTGTTTTTCTTCAAGGTTGATAGGGTACGCTAAAGGAACTCTTGCTCGGAAGAAGAAGAAGAACAAAGACGGAAGTCAGAAATGACCGCTTCTATGAGAATTTTACGCGGTGGATGAGCTCTAGACCTCATCCTAGTGGGCCTCCTGTAAGAGGGACGCAGAGCGGCGGAGCAGCTACCAATCAGAACCCATTGGTGTCCCCTGGGCAAAACCCGCCCAGGAAATTCCCCGCGCGAGGCTGGTATGAGGACTGGTCGCGGCCAGATGCTGCCGACTGCCTGCGGATCGGCTGGACCGGCCGGCTGCACGCGCACGCTGTGGGTTCTCATACCGCAGGTAGTCTCGCGCACGCTACCCCGCACCGCACCGCTGCCCAGGGGACAACAGGCGCTCGCTCTGCGTCTCTCTCACAGGAGGCCCACTACCTCATCCGCACCGTATATTTCTTATATAAACTGTCATTTCTGACTTCCTATTTCCAAACCGAACAGTCTTTTGTCGCGTATTTCGCATTAAAAACATTGGAAAGTAAATGAAAGGGCCCTCAATTGGGCCCATGCTAATCTGCAGTTTCTGTTATCTACAGAAAGAGACCGGTGGCATGAATTCGGTTTGCGACCTACTCGCGGAAGGCTGGAGACTACTCGCGGCAGATCTCAACCTATTCGTGGCTGACCGTACGGATATTGACTCGCTTCACTCGCTGGGGGGCCTGAGCGGGCCCTTCGGGCCGTTTCGTTGCAGTCCTTTCCTTGACATCTGCCACCTCCACCCCACAGCCCGGAGGCGGGCCCTCCGGGCCGGCCCCGTGGCGCAGGGCAGGTCTTTGATGAAATGGCAAAATCCAACATAACAAATGGGAGCCCCCCGACCAGGAGTCGAACCCCGGTCTTTTGGCACCACATCCCGGCCCCTTAACGCGCTCCGCCACGCCGCCTCGCTGGAGAGTGCCGTGCGGAGCGGCCACCGCATTTTTCCCCCGCCCTCGGCCGGCCCCCCTCTCTGCCCGAGCGCCGCCTGGCCCACTGTCTGCTCTCGGCCCGGGCCAGCTCGGCGGCGCGTGGCGGCGGCCTGAAAAAGCCTGCAGCTACTGCTGCAGCCGCGCGGGCAGGACGACGGATCGGGGAGTCCCGAATAGTCCCGAAAGGCCTGCCCCAGGCGGGCCTGCGGTCCGGTGCGCTCACAGCTGTCATCGTGGCTCAGATGTTGCGGCCGCTGTTGGCAAACCGGACTTCCCTGGTTCAGCTCCCAACAGGAACACTTTTCCTCGTCGATTTTTTTTGCCAGTAAGTCAGCTGGCCGGCAAGCAGACGCGCAGACAGACGCCGAGCGCTCAGTCGACTGACTACAAAAGTCGCTCTGTCTCTCTAACCTATCCAAGGCACCCTCTAAGTGAGAGATTTGAATTTTTTTACTGTATAGTAGATCGTGAAGCTTACGGCAAAAGCAGAAGACAGTAGGGCAAAAAAATAAAATCGGTGAGAACAGAGGTAACTGTTGGTAATCGAACCAGCGAAGCCCTGATTGGGAACCTCGTTCGCTACACCTGAGCCACGGGTAACGCTGTGACAATAGACACTCCAATTTCGTTCATCTATGTGGACGGACTGAGAAAGGCGAAGGGGAGAGTGGGCGGGGTTCTCACAATGTTCAGCTCAAACAGGTCCGGCTGCAGGCGCTGCAGGTCACCAAAAGCCAAGCCGCGTGGCAACCTTGCGGCCGAGCAACAGTTCGGCAACGTTGGCTTCCAAGGCAGACGGCAGTGTCAAGGGGAAAAAGAGGGTTAAGATCTACGTGTGTATGTTAATCCGGACTCAAATCAATGTCCCAACAGGACACCAAATTTAATCAGCACCACGTTTTATCTGTAGATAAAGAAAATACAAATTTGTATTATTTTACTTTTTTTGCTAAGTTCATTGCCAATATTTACAGTGCGAAATCTGCGACCAAAAATTAAGAAACTTTCCGCGCTTTGAATTTGGCGTCCCAATCGACAAAGCACTCGCCGGACGCTGAGCTTGGCTGCGCTTGCCCGGCCGCGCTCCGATCGTGCGGCACCGCCCCCCCCCCCCCTTCTGTCTGTCGACGCGCCAGCAGACTGATTCTGAGAGGCGTCTTCGCCTCTCTTTCGCACATATAAAAGGCGCGCCATGAGTGCGAGCGAGACAGACTGCTGGAGGCTGTCTCTTGGCGGTTGCCGGCAAGAGCTGAGCAGCTGCGGCGGTGGCGGCCGACGAGAAGCGGCCGCCGCCCCGCCGGCTCCGAGTCGCACCGAGCGGGCCGAGCGAGCCGAGGAGAAAAAGGGAGGGGGGCCAGAGACTTTGCGATGCGACCGGCTTCGCGCTCGCGCCGTCCCATTCACTAGCCAGCAGCGAGTCGAAGCAGACGTGTCAGCGAGATCGAGGTGAGTTCTGTCAACTTCAACAAGTGGTTTTGTAGATGTAAATTGTGCAAGTCCCGAGAGTTTCGGCCGGCTGTGCCCCACAACGCAAGCCGTTCTTGGCGGCGACTTTGTGTCGGTCCGGAGCACGTCCCGCAGAGGCGGCTCACAGTGGGCCAGACAACAGGTGGAGTCGGCCAAAACTCTAGATGCGTTTTGAGCTTCAGCGCCGCTTGGGACCCGAACCAAACGTGTGACCACACCAATGGACTCCTCTTTCGGGGAAAAGTCCATTGGTGAGGTCACTCGTTCCGTTCGAGTGCGACTCAGGAGCTCTAAACGCGTGTTGACTTATGCACCGATCTTCTGGTCCACTGTGCGCCGGGCGTGCCGTCGCGGCAGACCGCCTTGGAAGGCACTACGCTGGCCGGCCGCGTCCCACACCGCGTGCCGTTGTTGACGTCGTCCTCGCGTTGGTCTGGTGCGCGATCCCCTTTCCCCGTTGGGGACCTACAGCAGCGGTGAGAAAAGAGACCCGCTTTTACCCCCCTCCGAGGAGGTATGCACTCGCGTAATAGTCGGGTCACTCAATCCGTAACAGTGTGCGTAATAGCCCGCGTAATAGCATGGTAATAGTCTAAATTATCGGGATTTTGCCTCCTTTTTTGGCTGTTTTGGGCTGTTATGGGGGTTGTTTTTGTCTATTTTCAGCCAAGTCGCGGCATTTTTGAGGCATAATAGAGCGTTATAGGCGTAATAGTCGGGTCACTGGTTTCGAGAGTGCAAACCCCCTCGCCCCCCCCCCTATCCGCCTGTCGGGCTGTCTCCTCGTGCGCACATTTTCCGCACGCAGCCGGCGAGCCTGGCCGGCCCGGGCGAGCTGGCTTCCACGCGCCCGAAGGAACAGAGGTTCAACACCAGTCGGCAGAGCGCTCAAAATGGCTTGGTCAGACCGACCGACGAAGCCGGCGCTCGGTCTCAGGATGACATTACTATCGCGTTTACTGCAGTTAGCTCTAGCGCACTGTTATCCAACGAATGTGACGTCATATTCGTTAGAATGTGAATTTTGTCACGTTCGTTTGGATACGATGTCACATTTGTTTGAGCGTGACACGGCCGTTTAATTAGGGTGTCACATTCGTTTGAACGTGGATCAACATTCAAACGAATGTGACATCGTATTCAAACGAACGTGACAGAAGTCACATTCTAACGAATATGACGTCACATTGGTTGAATAACAGTGCGGGTGTCGTTCCACCGCCCGGCCTGTAGCTCCCATCTTAGGCGACCAAAAATAAATCATGCGTGTCAAACTGACGGTAATAATGTCGAATTTAACATAGTTGAGATTCAGGTTGGTGAAAAAATTATTTTAGACACACGGCCAAAAAAACGTGAAATTTGGTCTCAAGTTACCCCGGTTTACGGGACTGTTTCGGGTCACTTTTCTCACCTCTGCCCTACAGGGCATTGATTTTTGATCAGCATACTTCTTAGTTATCAAGAGATTGTGTAGCTTTTTAGTGTAGTGGCATTCATGCAGCTGTAATAAATTACGTTAACATTACAGGTTGGTTTTTCTTTCCGATGGCCGAGTTTACGCGCGTAACGCGCAGCATGAAACGGTCAAGTGCTGCGAGTGACCCTCCTCCCGCAAAAAAGGTTCCGAAAACAACGGACAGCTCTGGCGAACCGAAACGGCCCAAGTCGTCGTTCGCTGAGCGTGCTCAGGCGGTAAACAAGGTAGACAACCTTTTCTGCAAAGTTGGTGCCATGCGGAGTGCCATTCCGTGGCTGCTCGGCTTTCGGACTGAGTCAATGCTAAAATTATTTTCTCTGTTTTCCTTCAGGTCCCAGTTCCTGCCAAGGCTGTCACCCAGGATGCAGCGCCAACAGCAAATCCAGCTCCTCGTATAGTGCCAGCAGTTTCGACACCGAAGCCTGCTGAAGCAGACAAGGTAGGCAACCTATTCTACACGCCTGATTCATGGATGGCACGCGCCCCCCAAGGGTGCCGTTGCTTGGCTGCTCGGCTTTCGAACTGTTGTAGTGCTGAAATTATGATTTCCCCCCCCCCCTATTTTCTGTAGGTTTCAAAGCCTGCCAAGACTATTTCCAAGGATGCAGCGCCAACAGCAAATCCAGTTCCTCGTATAGTGCCAGCAGTTTCGACACCGAAGCCTGCTGAAGCAGACAAGGTAGGCAACCTATTCTACACGCCTGATTCATGGGTGGCACGCGCCCCCCAAGGGTGCCGTTGCTTGGCTGCTCGGCTTTCGAACTGTTGTAGTGCTAAAATTATTTGTCATTTGTCAAACTTCCTGCTCATCCATGCTTCTTGCGGTTTTCGGACCGACTCGATGCCAGACAACAGTAAGATTTCTTTAAGTCTCATGCACAATTTATTTTAGTTTCAGATTCCTGTGCCGCTGCACGTCAAGATGAATACACCTACACCACTTCCAACTCCCGTGGAGCCTGTCATCACCATTTCGCCGTCGTTTCCCCTGTCTGCTACTCCGGAACCGGTAGGATACTTTACGTTTCTGCAGAGCGGTACTGCGGCGCTGTTTTGAAAGACAGATGACGTGGAACCTCCTCTCGAAGGTTCATTTCAGAAAAGTGAGGGAGATTGTTTACTTTCATGCTAACCAGTTTTATCTTTTCTTTCCATTATATGTTTACAGTACGGCATTTTTCGGAAGGGGTCTGTTCAATTTGAGAATCGCCACTTAGCACCCACGTGCAACAACCCGCTAGTGGCTAACATGAAGCCTGGGCCGTTGTTTGCCCAGCCTGCTAAAGCAGACAAGGTAGGCAACCTATTTAACACGCAACCTTCGTTGTCGGCCTGCACATCAAAGGCCATGGCGTCGCAAAACATTGCGTCGTTGCCCGGCAACTGAACTGTCAATGCCAAAATTATGTTTCTTTTTTCCTTTTTTTCAGGTTTCAGTTCTTTCCAAGCTTGCCGGCTTTCTTCCGGTCCCAATTCCTTCCATGCCTGTCGATAAGGATGCTGCGCCCAATCCTGCGCCAACGTTGGTGCCAGCCGTTCCTACAGCGAAGCCTTTTGAAGCAGTCAAGGTAAGCAGTCCTTTCTACTCGCCTGCGTCACCAAATCCTTCTTCTACTTTTGTGCCAGCTGTTCTTACCGCAAAGCGTGCTGTGGAGCCTGCTGCGGTAGACAAGGTAGGCAACTTATTCATAATGCCTGCGTCGTGGGTGACCTTCTCTTTACTCTTTAACTGGAAGCTTTTTGGTCTATCCTATCATTGTCATGTCGTCGCAGTTTTTTTTTTTTTTTTCACTGTTTAAATTGTAAACGACTTAAAGATTTTTTTAAATTTTCCTCAGGTTTCTGCCCACATTGACGGCAGAGTAGCTGTGCGTGCAACTCCTACTCAAGATTTGCCAACGGTTCAGACTGCACCCATGCCCGTCCGGCCTGCCTTGTTGACGGCGGAAAAGGGCTGTCAGACCCTCCCGTTCTCGTGTGTGGCATGCGGTCACGTGGAGGATTCCTTGCCTAAGGTGTGTAGAGCAAACAGGTTACTTAACGAATACGAAACTCTCGTGGAGTCTACGACCAATCAAATGCTGATCCCAAACTGTTTCCTTGCTTTCCAGAAATACGAGGAACTGGACGTGGAACACATCGCCGCGTCAATGACCCAAGAGCAGTGGAATTTCTTGTCTGAGAAAGCAATCGATGAAAACTCGAGAAATTTCCTTCTTGTAAGTATTTTTTTTAAAATAAGCCTGAAAAATTAAAAAATATGCAAAATTTTCTTAACCTTCTTTTCTCCCTACAGGGCCACTTGGAATCTGAACCCTTTTTCATCACACCCATAATGGACGTAGTCACCACAAGCACGGAGCTGCGTGGAGCCCTGCAGAAAAAAGGATCGTGGCCCTTTTTTTATGCGAAGGGGATGCGCCCTCTCACGAAAGAAACCGTGGAAAAACTTAAGGGCCTAATGATTTCCACTAATGGCAGATTCGTGTTGCCTCATGTTTTAACATTCGTGGGAGTGGTGATCTACCCCAAGGGGCTTTATTTAGAATTTGACAACAAGGTGCAATTAAAAGAAGCTTTCCCTCTACCCGAAAGCTTCAAAGTAAGTTCAACATACTGCAAACTCTAGAAGCACAAAACACGGTGTTGCTGGTATTAATTGCTAATTTATTTTGCCTTTGTCTCCAGGGAGCCGTCGAAACAACTACCGGACCAAAGACTTTTAATTGCCCTCTTTGTGAAAGGGTCATTATAGGAAAAAATGCAAAGCAGCACCTCTCAACATTGATGTGCCAAAAAACATCATCTATTTCTCCGGAAACAAGATGTGTTTTAGCTCAGGCAATTACGAGACAAAACCATATTTTGATATTAGATAAACAACTTCAGAAAATTGATGCTTATTTGCTAAAACAAGAAAGAATCTTTTTAAGGGCCATCTTAATGTTGTTAGGCGGTCAGATCTTGGGATCCGACTTCAAACCTTTACATTTAAACAACTTTATACCAAGCTGAATGTCAAACTGTGCTTTATAAGTAAAATTGCGGTTTTCAAGTCACCTTCAGGACGCAGATATTGGTCCTACGAACTGCAAATAGATTTGTCTACGCTGTCTTGTCGCAGTAATTTCCATTCTCTTTCCCTGTTAAATAGCTCATTTGTTCATTGTCCATTCAATAATTAAACTGGAAAAGTGCAAGGAACTTTCATTTATTCAACCAAAAACCAAAACACAAAGAGAATCGACAAAAAGGAATAACCGGGTTAGAAGCGACTCTTGCCACGAAATATTAAAAAAACACATGTAACTTTATTCGAATTGCGTGGCAGGTGCTGCGTCCTGTAACTAGTGCCCTCTTGGACGGGAAAATACCAATCTTACACGGGATCGCATACCCACAAAAACACCTAATGAGTGTGCTGAGCTGGTTGCGGCACGGAGTGCGGTAACGCGCGTAAGTTTGTTCGGATGGCGCAGTTTAGCGAGCGCCTTCCTGGTAGAGCTCTCTCTGACCGGAAAATACCTCTGTTACACGGGATCGAACACCAGAGTTAACCCTTGACCCTTGAGGTTGCGGCGGTTGCGACCAGCTGTTTGCAATGCCGGGTAACTCTGTCCGGATGGCAAGGCGAGTGCCGCGTCCTGTAAGGGGCGCCTTCTGGGACCGGAAAATTCCAATCTTACACGGGATTGCATGCTGACTGAAGCGCCCTCCTGGTAGAGCTCTCTCTGACTTAGTTACATTGGATTGTAAACCCGTTCACACAATTCACTGGTTATGTTTTGCCACTTGAGTCAAGGAGTTCGGAATCAAATGTAACTTTGTTCGGATCACGAAGGAAAGCGAGCGCTCTGCTGTTGGTGCTCTCCCGGACCGGAAAATAACTTAGTTACATTGGATTGGAAACCCGTTAACACAATTGACTGGTAATGTTGTGCGGGTTGCGCCAAAGAGTTCGGAATCCAATGTAACTTTAAACGGATCACGAAGGAAAGCGAGCGCTCTGCTGTTCGTGTTCTCCCGGTCCGGAAAATAACTTAGTTACATTGGATTGGAAACCCGTTAACACACTTGACTGGTTATGTTGTGCGGGTTGCGTCAAGGAGTTCGGAATCCCATGTAACTTTGATCGGATCACGAAGCTAAGCGAGCGCTCTGCTGTTCGTGTTCTCCCGGTCCGGAAAATTACTTAGTTACATTGGATTGCAAACCCGTTCACACAATTCATTGGTTATGTTTTGCCAGTTGCGTCAAGGAGTTTGGAATCCAATGTAACTTTGATCGGATAACGAAGGAAAGCGAGCGCTCTGCTGTTGGTGCTCTCCCGGCTCGGAAAATTTTTTAGTTACATTGGATTGCAAACTCGTTAGCACACTTGACTGGTTTTGTTGTGCCTGTTGCGTCCAGGAGTTCGGAATCCCATGTAACTTTGTTCGGATCACGAAGGAAAGCAAGCGCTCTGCTGTTGGTGCTCTCCCGGGCCGGAAAATTACTTAATTACATTGGATTGGAAACCCGTTAACACACTTGACTGGTTATGTTGTGCGGGTTGCGTCAAGGAGTTCGGAATCCCATGTAACTTTGATCGGATCACGAAGCTAAGCGAGCGCTCTGCTGTTGGTGCTCTCCCGGTCCGGAAAATTACTTAGTTACATTGGATTGCAAACTCGTTAGCACACTTGACTGGTTATGTTGTGCCTGTTGCGTCCAGGAGTTCGGAATCCCATGTAACTTTGTTCGGTTCACGAAGGAAAGCGAGCGCTCTGCTGTTAGTGCTCTCCCGGTCCGGAAAATTACTTAGTCACATTGGATTGCAAACCCGTTAACACACTTGACTGGTTATGTTGTGCGGGTTGCGTCAAGGAGTTTGGAATCCAATGTAACTTTGATCGGATAACGAAGGAAAGCGAGCGCTCTGCTGTTGGTGCTCTCCCGGCTCGGAAAATTTTTAAGTTACATTGGATTGCAAACTCGTTAGCACACTTGACTGGTTATGTTGTGCCTGTTGCGTCCAGGAGTTCGGAATCCCATGTAACTTTGTTCGGATTACGAAGGAAAGCGAGCGCTCTGCTGTTGGTGCTCTCCCGGGCCGGAAAATTACTTAATTACATTGGATTGGAAACCCGTTAACACACTTGACTGGTTATGTTGTGCGGGTTGCGTCAAGGAGTTCGGAATCCCATGTAACTTTGATCGGATCACGAAGCTAAGCGAGCGCTCTGCTGTTCGTGTTCTCCCAGTCCGGAAAATAACTTAGTTACATTGGATTGGAAACCCGTTAACACACTTGACTGGTTATGTTGTGCGGGTTGCGTCAAGGAGTTCGGAATCCCATGTAACTTTGATCGGATCACGAAGCTAAGCGAGCGCTCTGCTGTTCGTGTTCTCCCGGTCCGGAAAATTACTTATTTACATTGGATTGCAAACTCGTTAGCACAATTGACTGGTTATGTTGTGCCTGTTGCGTCCAGGAGTTCGGAATCCCATGTAACTTTGTTCGGATTACGAAGGAAAGCGAGCGCTCTGCTGTTGGTGCTCTCCCGGGCCGGAAAATTACTTAATTACATTGGATTGGAAACCCGTTAACACACTTGACTGGTTATGTTGTGCGGGTTGCGTCAAGGAGTTCGGAATCCCATGTAACTTTGATCGGATCACGAAGCTAAGCGAGCGCTCTGCTGTTCGTGTTCTCCCGGTCCGGAAAATTACTTAGTTACATTGGATTGCAAACTCGTTAGCACACTTGACTGGTTATGTTTTGCCTGTTGCGTCCAGGAGTTCGGAATCCCATGTAACTTTGTTCGGATGACGAAGCTTAGCTAGCGCTCCGCCGGTGCGGCTCTCTCGGACCGGAAGATACCTCAGTTACATTGGATTGCAAACCCGTGCAGACACCTGACGCGTTCTGTTGCGGTTTTGGTCTGGATTCAGGTTGTGGTAGCTGAATGGGTTTTCTCCCGTATGATTTTGGTGCAGCTGACCAGTGGATGCACTGCTGAGTCAAGGCATGTTTTTATGGCGTCGATAGATATTATTTATACGGGTTTCCTTTCTTAGGCCTGTTTATCATGTCGTTCCATAACCTCACTTGTTGATGTATTGCAGTCTTCGTGTTTTTTTTTCATACTGTAGACCGTGTGCGGCTTCACGGACGATGTCCGCCACGTTCGGCAACCGAAACAAATTTGTCTCGTCACGCACTGATATCGAATTAAGTAATGGTAACTATTTAAAGTTGCGATGTGGGCTGCCATGGCCGTGGTAGCCGAGAACCACCGCCAGAGGGCTGCACCTTACTGGGACCTTGCGCGCGGGGTATCGCCTGTGGGAGGGGTCAATTCTTTTGCCACTGATAGTACACTCCAGGTTGCGAAGTACATGCCAGGTGGCACAAACCTGCAGCACGCTGAAGGTTCCTATTCTTGCATGATAGACACAGGTATGCGCCACCTGGCGTGTACTTGGCAAGCATGCGCCAACCAGCAGTGTACATGCATGTTGTCTCCATGGAGAATGGAGTGTACTATGTAATTACGCACTTGAGTTTGTAGAGAAGTTCATGGCGGAAAGCGAGTCTGTGCGAATATTGCAATTAGAAAACCAAAAAATGGCCCATCTGCAATTGTACCATGGTTATCGGGGTTTTGGCCACGGCAAGTTAGTACGACCACCTCTTACATTACACATCTAACTGTCTACCAACCTCACACTTACAGATACAGACTTGCTAGTACACACGTACAAGCGCATACTTGGCAAGTACACGCAACTGCATGCTTGGCGCCGTACAACATCATGCCTCGCACGTGCGTTTGGACGCGTGTACTTGCTAAGTATGCATTTGTAAGTGCGTACTTAACCAAGAACTATGCGTTGGTAAGTGTGCACTTGCAAGCATGCATCTGTAAGTGTGCCTTTAGTGGACTATTAAGTTTGCGGTGTAGGGGTTGAGGTGTGCCAGCCAACCCCAATCAGAGAGCACCGTTCCCCAGGCAGCCGGTTACCGTCCGTGGGCGTGGCGGCGTGCAGGGAGACGTGCTCGTCCTCCACGGCCACCGAGACGCGGTACAGGGCGCCGGCCTGCAGGCCCTGCAGCAGCGCGCCGCTCCGGGCAGGCTGGAGGAGGCCGGCCGGGCCGCAGTCCCCGGGGCAGCCCAGCGCGCGCACGCACTGCAACCAGCCGTGTGCAAAGTGGCATATTTCAAAGCCGAATCGGACATTTATTTTTCTCCCGAATCGAATCAAATGTCTCCACTTCGAATCCGATGCGAAGAAATAATTATACGAGAATGAACGCAATCTTGAACAAAAATAGTAAGTTGGGGCAAGAGAATATTCTGAAAATCACAGAATGAAATGGAAAGGTAATGAATTATTTAGACGGGGTTGGCATCACCTATTGGGGGAAAGTGCCAATTTTGGCTGACATAATCGCACTCCGCGCGCCCATCATTCAAATACGAGCCGAAAAAGTTCGGTTTTCTCGAATCACTTAAATTCGAAACCTGATGCTTCAAAATCCATCCGAATCGATTTGGATGCGAAGGGTTCGCATGTCACTAGGTTCCAAGCAGGTCAAAAGACTTACTTTTGGAATCCGTTTTCAAGTGTGTGAATTTTGCATGTTTCAACGCATTTACTGATCAGAAAATCGATCAGTTAATACAGAGATAATAACTAAAACTACCGCACTAAAAATGGTTTCATCTTTGCGTTGACCGTTTATGATGGAAACAATCGGAAGGTAAGATTGGGCCAGAACAGAAGAGGACCTAAGAGTAAAGGTTCATCAGCCGAGGTGACAGTGAAGAGGCTTCCCGGGTGTGCAGGACTAGCACTGCGGGGCGCCCACCTGGTACTCGATGGCTGCGGGCCGGCTGCTGTTCCAGGAGACTCGTAGGCCGTCCGTCGCCGCGGCCACCGCCACGTCACGCAGCAGCGCTGCAACAGCAGGGGTGTTCAAGTCCAGTGGTTTATCAGGAGAAACAAAGCTTATGCTGAGAAAGCTTTAACTAAACTAATAGATGTAGTGCCTAGAAACTAGTTTCAAGAGCATTAATAAAAATTGAGGGAATTTTTGGAAAGCGTCGATCTTTTTGTTTTACCTTTGAATCAAAATATCTCTCTTTACCGGCAATTCACATAAAAAGAGGAGTGAAGCCTATTTGAACCCTTTAACATACCAAACAGAAAGATAAAACTTAAATTTGCTAAATTTTGATGGAGTCATGCAAACTGTGCTTCATTTATGACCTTTCTCAGTCGAAATTTAGACCGGAAAAGGGGTCAAACGGAGTTATGATCATTTTCCATGAGGATTCTCTGTCATTGAGTCAAATAATATTGATATTAGGTTTTTAACTATTCTCGGGCACAATAATTGAATAGAAACTCAAATTGGATGGAAGTCGAGACATTTCTCTGTTCCGCTTTCTTGGTGCGTATGGCTCATCCTGGCGTTGGGCTCCAGGCACACAGCCGCACTGTTTGCATAGCAATGCTGGCAGCAGGTTCCCCGCGTGCGGCAGCGCGTGCTGCCTGCTCACCGGGCGGCAGCGTGCGCACGCGCGTGTGCGGCACGCTGTGGAAGGCCTGCAGCGCGGCGTCCAGCAGCAGGGCCCTCACGTCCACCACGGCGTCGGCCGGCAGCCCGTCCAGCGAGAAGGCGGCGGAGGACGGCGGCAGCACCGGCCCTGTCGTCCAGGGGCCGCCGGGGACGCGGTGCTGCAGCGCCAGGAAGCGCGCCTCGCCGCTGCCCGCAGTGTTGCCGTCCAGCTGCACCCACCCCGCCACGGAGTGCGTCGTCACGGCGGACACGTTGGGCGCCGACACCAGGTGCACCAGCTCTGCAACGCAAGCCTTACATGTTCACCACGTCACGCCTTAAGAATAGTTAGCACGTCATCGTTCAAAAGGGTAAAGAATAGTTCATTCGATCTCATTCGCGTAATATGTTGTTAAAACACTGCAAAAATGGGAGGAACGACATGGTCGGACACTCATTCACTGCACGAAAAAATGTCTATAGTACAACAAAAGTAGGACAAAGATTGTAGGAAATAGCCCAACGATGATTGTGGAAAGTTTAATCAGAATGGTTAAAAGTACGAAGTGACCTGGACTCGTACCGAAACGTCACTGGGCTGAGGGGTCCACCACTGAGCTCTGGAGGGTACACAGGATTACTCATTACCAGTAGTTACCTACAAAAATACGCAGAAAACTCCATATTTTTGTCCAGGTAAGATAATTTTTGCCCTATTTTCATAAGAAAAACGCTTCACAGCCGAGAAACCAGCAAAAATGTCTAGTTTCGGCATGTGATCACCAATGATTACTGGACGAAATATACACACGATTACCAGAGTGGTGGACCCCCCGCATTGGGCCCTATTGTACTTTGTACAATAATCGTTGCACTTTGTACAAAAGTTGTTATAAGCTTACTTTGAAAAAAAAAAACAACGAATTTGCCAGAACTACCACCGTCACCAGGACGTTTTCGCACCAACTGTAGCAGTTGCCGGGGAAAGGCCGAACAAACTCAAATGTGTGCATGGCACATAGTTTTAAATGTGTGCCTTATGCACACCGTTAAGACTGCAGCCACACTGTAGGCACTCTGTTGTAAACAGCTGTACACAGTGTGCTTCTAAGCCAGGCACTTGAGATCAGCGCGCCTGAGCGAGACCTACATGGGCACATTGTTTTAAATGTGTGCCAACAGTCACACACTCTGCATAAATGCTCATTCAAAACAATGTTCCTTGCACTCACTTGCGTGTGCAGGGTGAGCGAGTCCATGGCAGATCTATGTTCAAGAAAGAACCGCCTGCAACGTTTAGCGTTCAAACTGACACACTAAATTTCTATGTACTTTTTTGTGCCCAAGATTCGCACAAAATTGTGCATGCTTTTTGAAATGCACGAATTTGTGCGTAACTTAGTACGAAAGAGTGCGTTGTTGTGCATAAAATTCGTGCATATTGAAACGGATGGACAACTTTGTGCAAAGGTTATGAACAAAAAAGTACTTGGTAATTTAGTGTGGACAGCAAGACTGCCACGGGTTTGAAGATGCGCACAACAAATCTTGTCCACTTTTGAGCCCAGGCTGCGTGTGAATGCAGCCGGAGTGTTTGGAGGAGGCGGGAGGAGTGCAGCGGGTGAGACTCACCTCGCTGGCAGGAGGCACCGTGGAAGCCGGGCAGGCAGCCCTGCAGGCACTCGCCGGTGTAGGGGTCGCAGCCACCCACGCACTGGCCGCACCGCAGCGCGCAGCCCGCGCCGTACCAGCCGCCCCGGCACACTGTCAAGGGCTACACTGTGCACTCAGGGCGAACGAGTCATTATCAGGACCGGAGTCTTGGGCGAGGTATTCTTAAATACTCAAATTTGTGGAAAGAAGGTTTTTTCACTCAAATTTAAGTGCTAAGACCATCTTGCTTTGTAGGAAGCTGGTACACCATTTATCGCCCAAATTTACCCAATTTTGGGTGAAAAAATTATTCTCACTTAAATTTGGGTGAGAAAGTTTATCTCGCCCAAAATTGGGTATCGATGAAGACTCTTGCATTTTCAGTCTGAGGAGTAGAGCCCCTCCGGCATGAATAAAAAAACCGAATGCTGTTCAGACTTTTGATTACTCAGATTTGAATACGGATTTCTGGGAAAGATGCCTTCAGCGGGCAAGCGCCGCAGGTCAAGATAGGTGTAGACGACTGGCGTGGATTGTCAGAGCTGGCGCAGCATCGCCACCTGCTACAAGACACGGTCTGGCGTACACCTTGTTTTATGTGTATTAAGTTTGTACTTAGGTCCAGCCATACGATATTAAATTTTGATTAACATGACGTTGAAAAGAAGAGAGCACTTGTAAATAATATATTCAAAGTGAACAAGGATAACGATTGCTTATACATGGATCACATTTATCTTAAATAAGAAACAAATAAAGGCCCTGATTGGCTTAAGGGGGTATCCCAGTGTAGAAATGAAAAGTGCAGAGCTTTGCGCAAAAATTTAATCCTCGTAAACGAATCATCGTATCAAAACCAAATTTTAAGGGCTGAAAGTAGTTATCCCAAGCCTCAATTTCCACCCCACCCCGCGTCGATACCCCGCGCAGGACCGGCGATACCCCGTGCGGCGTTTCACGGTCTCTTCAAACGGCTGCCACTCTAGGGCCTCAGGGCTGCGTCAAAAAAAAAAAAACCGACCAGGGACTTATTACCTACATATGAGCCGAGGTCACAACGTCGATAAAGAATTTTTTTTTCAAAAAAAAAAATAGTTTTTTTTTTCAAAAATGTTTTTTTGAGTACCTTTAGCATTAAATAAAAAATTTCAGGGACGGGATAGGTCAAATCTGGGAACGTCATTACCTAGACAAAGGTTGGGAGCTACTCTGTGCCAAATTTCAAAATCCTAGCTCAATTTTTGTGGCCTACAGAGTGGCAGCCGTTTCAAAAACATCAAATGCACTGTGGCAAAAGACTACGGAGAATTCTGTAAACAACTTGTGATAATTCTCCGTACCCAGGACCCAATAGTTTCCGTAGCCCTCTTGTCAATATTGACCGTAGGACTTTACAGTCCTCTCCGTATGCCCTTAGCAGTCTTTTCCGTACACCTCATTGGCCTGAAGTGTAGCACACGTTGGCCTCAAAATAGGTGCTTTGCAGCAGCAAAATAGGATGTCTGTGAGTCAACGCAGCTCTGGCAAGTGACAACCATCAGTTGTGACATTAAACTACGGGCACTTTGATTCACCTTGATGACCAGGGTACTTACTTGTGACATACTGGGTGTGATGCAGAAGATAATGTGAGTCCAACATTCATGTCCAGCAACAAAGGCAGTCCATATCACTTTTAAACAAATGTTGATGCAAAAGTTACTACCCAGTCTCAGTAAGTACACTGGTGGGGAGGTCTCCTCGCGGCTGAGCTAAGATGGGTTCACACGCGGACCGTACTGAGCTGGTTACGTTTACGTTCTGTCACAGCCGGGCGTTTTGATTCTCGAGCTGTGAGCAGGTTAAGTCTTGGCCACTCTATAGGCCAAGAGCCAAACATTGATTGTCAGCACTCAAAGACGTCGCGCTTGCTTCCAAGGCGAACCGGAGGTGAATCTTAAAGGAATAGTGTCATTAATGGACCATGACACGATGATACTGCCGAAAACTTTCGTGAAAATGACTCTTAATTGAGAACGAAACAGCAGCTGAGCTGTGGCTGCTGTCTGCTTGAACTCATTTGTTTATTTACAAGCATCTTCGTCTTTTTGTCTTCTTTAGTCTCCAGTACTGCCAACACCTGCGAGAATCCGACTGACGTGTAATAAGACTGGTTTCTTTGAGATTGAAATACACAGTCTTGGAAGCTAAGAAGCAGACAAACTGTGCACTAGAAAAATCATGCATTTCAGAAAAACAGTTGAAAAATAGGGAAAAATAAAGATTGTTTGCAGCTGGGATTTTATTTTTTTGGCTTTCCTTCGCGCCTGCCGGTGCCGGTGCGAAGCGGAGCAGACGATATACTCCTGTTGCGCAATGGCAGCTGTGTTGTGATTGTTGATTTTTAGCCTTAGGACTTGGATATGAACCGTCTTCGGAAAGCAAAGCAAAGCCGTAAAGTCGTGTTTGTGCGTTCAGTCGGTCCACTGCAATGATCTAGTCAACTGCTGCCAGACGGTTTCGACTCGCGACCCGCCAAATGTTGTCGGCGTCCATCTTAACCTCCCGGTTCAGCGTGTCAGCGCCGTCCACACGTATTTAATTAACACGTTATTCCTTTCCTCTCGTT
This sequence comes from Stenchaetothrips biformis, assembly GCA_030522485.1. NCBI lineage: Eukaryota > Metazoa > Arthropoda > Insecta > Thysanoptera > Thripidae > Stenchaetothrips > Stenchaetothrips biformis. Next base: position 488,285 of record CM060096.1, read on the forward strand.
TATCGTAAGTCCTTGGCGGGCGTCCGAACTCGTCTAATTTTAGGTTGCTTTGCATGTGACTTACGCTTTGATGCGGATTCCCGGAATTTCGCCTCTTGTGTGGTGAAGCGCACCGACTCTGAATTGCTTTTGCCACTGTCGTTTCGTTTCGCTACGTTTCGTTCTCGAATCACTCGCTTAGATCTTATCCGAGTCGCTTCCGTGGGGCTTCAACCGTGTGGATCTCCGTTTCTCTCTGAGTCACCATTGCCCTATGGTCTAACATGTTGTTTTGTGAAAACAGGGGATAGCTGGAAAGGAGTGGCGGCAAGGTGATTTGGTGAGGATGCAGTAGTGCAGAGTGGGATTCATCAATCCATTCAGCTGATAAGGACCATCCTGGACGCAGTGAAGCAGATCTCCTGCCATTCTTCAGAACTAAAACTCCATGAGTAAGTTTTCAAATTTCCGTTGTCAACACATCAGCCTGGCCTCACTTCATGCGCACGGAGTCAGGGAGACAGTCTGGTTTGTAGGGAGGGTTGGCACAGGCGGGGCCTAGGCTACAGACCTGTAAACGCCTTTGAAGCCCTATCCAATCTATACGTAGTTTGAACAACAATAACACCCACCAGAAGGGTGTTTTCAGAAAGGTGCAACCATGGCTAGGTGCGCAGACAGGAAGAACAACAGAAATCAGAGCTGGCACTTGTGTATGCAGCCAAATCATTTCTCTCTTTTGAAAATTTCAGTCGCTCTCTGTTTTTAAAACAGAGTAATATTGTCCTTGCCCTTATAAATTAATTAATAGAAAATTCTTTTTCATCTCTAAACTTATGGTAACATGCCGTAAGAAAGAATGTTTTCTTTGGAAATAATTTATGTAATAAGACATTTCTATTCCAACATGTGCACACATTTTTCTGAGCCACCATTGTGCTATTGTTTAACATGTTGTTTAAATACAGGTTGTGGCTGGAGAGGAGTGGCGGCAAGGTGATGTGGTGAGGATCCAGAGCAGAATCCATCAGTCCGTCTAGCTGATAAGGTGCTGAGCCATCCTGGACGCAATGAAGCAGATCTGCTGCTGTTCGTTGGAACCACATCTCCATGAGTAAGTTTTCACATTTCCTTTGTTAACACATCAGTGTGGTTGTAGTCCAAGCGCAATTTCTTCAATCTTGTTTCACGAGGAATATCATAATAAGGCTGTATGAATTGTAATCAAGTTCACTGTAATCAAAATGCAAAGCATACTTATAGGAAAAACCATTCTCCATGCCATAGCACTGTATTTTTTCTTTCTCTTTTCTTGCACCTCTTTATTAATTAACACAATTTTATTTCATTTTGCACATGAAGCGCTGGGTTAATGAGTGTTGAGTTTTGCGGGTTGATTGGAAGAGCACCTTGACTAACTTTTCTCTTTTTCTTGTTTTCTGCCCAGTCCCAGTGGATGCAGGACAACTAACAGACTCAGCAGAGTCCCTCTTCCAAGCTTAGAGGACCAGCTCTGCTTTTTATTGGCCATGCTACCTATCTCACCACTGAAGAGAGAAGCAGAAGAAAATAATCAAGAAATATAATACTTTAGAGTTTGTGCTGCCTGAAGCTATTGTCAAATTATTTTTAAGTTAGTGATTTGTAATTAATTGTTTGCTCTGCTTTTGCACTCAACCTTTGCTTTGTATTGGTAATGGCCAAATTTGTTTTCACCGACCCTAAAGGACTCTACTCTAAACTAACTTCATTCTATTTGCATTTTGGTACTGAGTTTAAATTCTATATTTTCTTGTGCAAGCAGAACAGTTTGCATATTGCGGAGGGTGGCATCAATGATCTTCAGCCGTTATGTAGCACTGGTAGTCCATTTGTTTGAGCTGTGAATTATTTTTGGAGAAGAAGACATGTTATTAGCTTTGCTTTGTAGGTGCTTGGTTTTGTTTCAAATCATAGAACTTTTACTAGATTGATTGCTGAATTGTTTAATGTTTTGAAGTAATATTATCATTTTTAAGCCTGGAGCTATATGTTTATTTTTATACATCTTACTTATTGCTATAAAATTTACTTAATCTGCCATATGCTGCCCAAAGTACAGATGTTGGTGATTCTGTCCTGGTCAGTTAATTATTGTATACAATTTTAATTTTTAAATCTAGAGCCATTAGTTGATTTATATCTATTTTAATACATTTCTATAAAATTAATTTAATTTGGTATATGCTGCTTAATGTACAGCTGTAGTTGATTCTGTCCTTGTGAGTGTATTGTTGTATTCAATTTTCTAATAAGTTTCTTTCATTAAATTCCATTTTGTTCTTGATATGCAAATGGTTACATCCTTATCTTCACAGAAAGCTATGAATTTTAGTGCTAAATCTTTCAATTGAATTAACCAGTCTGGATACAATTGCAGAGGTGCAAGGCACGGCTCCTTTTCTCATAGTGTGCTGGTTTCCAAGCCTGCACACATTTCTGCATAATGGGAAGGAAAAGCTTGCGTTATTTTATGTGCTTTTATGTTTTTAACTTACTATTGAATTGTGGTATGGATCACTACCTTTCTAAAAACTCAAATGTAAACTTGAGTTCACTTGGATAGTGAACATCAAGAATGAAAGCTGTTTGGATAATGGATATGATGGCATCTGCTGCTGTAAATGTTTTCATAAGGACCTCCTTGTCCAAGACGGTGTAGAACTTTTCTGCAGCATACATGTTTTGATCTAGAACAATAGAAGATGCAGGCTTTTTAGTTGAATTAATACGGTAACTTACTCTGATACAAATAAATCATCTTGAGTAAAATAACTTACCAAGGGCAATTAAAGTGAGGCTTGCTTTTAAATCTGGAACACTACTCACTATGTCGTGTTGTAGACTTGTTCTCTGTAATGCGAAACAAAGTTGTAATTTGGAAATGCCTCTGAGGAGAATTGTTCAAAATGATTATTTAGAAAAAGTTAAAAAAGGCTTTACCTCAGCACATTTTAAAAAGTTGTGAGTACTCTCACCAAAATAATGTCCCAGCATTTTTGTGGCCAGCAGAAATGTTGTCTTTGAATTTTTTCCTTGGTCCTCCCACTTCCAAAATTCTGCAATGTTTCGTAAGCCATTTTCTGTGTTAGGGTTTTGTAAGAACTGCAATAGCAATCTCATCTGCCCATCGGAGTAGTCTTGCAAAGGGATGTCCACGGTTTGACCAGAGAGTCTTAAGAAGTGACTTGATTGCCATCGTAGTTCGAACAGGAATGGCCAATCCTCCCGAAGTTGACGGATAACACTTCCTGTGAAAGAAATTCTTTAGTCCTAGCAATTTCTGATTGATTCTCAAGATGTTATGAGTAATAATAATTTTACCTGGATCATCCATCTCCTTATCATTGTCTGTTAATGCCCTCACTGCCTGACATATTTCTTTTCTTTGAAGCTCATATGTGAAATGCATCAACTTAGTCACCTGCTCGGTATTAAGCTCACTTCTGCGGTAGTATCTTCTTAAGTTGATCAGCTCTTTTTTGTAATCTTCTTGTGTTTTTTCATCTCCCACTTCTGGCTCATGCTGCTCAGCCAGTATACCAGGCTGGCCCTTAGACTGCACGGCTCTGTTTAAAGGCCGTCTTACTGGCTTGCTTCTCCTTCCTTTGTGCTCCATTCCATGGGTAAAGGACTGAAGAAAATTTTGGTAACCTTCTTCGTTTGGCACATTACCTCTGTCATTTCTTACCGCTGTGGGATATCTCTCACAAATTTCGTATGTTACAGACTCATAAATTAATTTGCCAGGTGTTTTAGTTTTCACGTAGTGATTATCTTTAAAGTCCTCATAGGTATTAAACAAATCGTTTTGAATCCATTGTTTGAGATCCATGATATCCTTAGTGGACCCTTTTGTCTTCTTTCTTTCAGCTTTATCCAGGTTTTGTAAGATACTAACTTTAACATTTGCCCAATCAATACTGTAGGAAAAGGGCTTCCACTTTTTGGCAGGTTGACCTAAAAGAAACAATCACAGTAAAAATTAAAATACTTCAAGTAATAAAATGTTGATTGGCATACAAAACGATGTTGCTTGATTACAGCATAATGATCTCACCATCCTCCCCAACATTTGTGTCTCCATTGGGATCTATGTTTTCAATATCTGCAAAATGATATACAAATATAAATAATACTTTAATGCTGTTAATGAGACACTGTGTTTGTTTTGATTTTTCTTTGAGTGTACCTTCATCAAAGTGAAAGATGGACCCGCCATCAGAACTGTTCTCCCCTGACCCTGTAACACACATTCTTTTTATGTGCTGTGAAATACGTTCTTTAAAACACGTTAACAGAGACAAGCTGGGTCAGTTATGCTCTCTGAGTAAAACTTTCTCACACAACGAGCTTACCTAGTGACACCAGAGCTGCAGCTGCTAAAGCTGCCTCGACCCTGTTGATCCTGGATGTCGATTGACCCGCCTGAGGATGGGTATTAGTGGTGAATACTATCCAGCGCTCAAAATTACTTTAAAAAGAGAAAGAACAGCTTACCATAACTTCTGGAAACTCTTTTCGAGGTTTCTTTGATGTTTTCAAACGGTCAACGCGCGCCTCTGACTCGAATCAAAAATGACTTTCCGTCGGAGTCGGAGCTACCAACTGCAAAAGTGATTTGTTGCATATTCCCATTGTGCTTGACACAACAAAACTGCTCTGACTTGTGAGAAAAAATATGAAAAGCATTTCTGAAATACTGTCTCTTACTTTGTCTCACCTGTCGAGCTGATAAATCGCCGATGAGGTCGTTTCTTTACATTAGCAGGTTTGCAGCTATGTTTTTGTTTTCAGCTTGCTCTCCCAGCCAATCAAAAGCCTCTCCTTACGCCCCAGAATGTGGAAGGGGAAAAGCGATATGCGTCGTTTTAGCGCGTTTACTGAATGCACCTTCATTGCTTTGAGCGACACGTCGGCCTGAAGTGTTCGAAAAGAACGCAAAAGGAACTTAACCCTTCTGCCGTCGCATGTGTTGAGACAGACCCGTGATAGTTAGATTATTGTCGAATGGGGACTCCATATTTTGCCATGTTTTTAGATCTGCCAGGTACCTACAATTCTTTATAAAAATGTCTCCCATTATTTTCATATGTTTGTGTTCTTATTGTTTTGTTTTGTTTTGCAGGAGACTTTTGTTCGATTTTCTTTTGCGTATTAGATGGTTCCAGCTTTCTCTAGGTGCATAAATCTTCCATATTAGGTAATTAGATAACCTTATCCTGTGAATCTATAAACATTGTCAAACTGACTTACATGTTGTGTTAATATGCAGGTCATGAGTGGATATTATTTTGTCTGCTCAGAATATTTTCCCATTTTCTTCAGCTGGATCTGCCGTATTGTGCATTGTGCTTTTTAAGATTATGTTAGTTCACATGTCATTGGTGTTCTTTGATTTATCTCTTGGTATGTTTCCCTTTCTTATGATTCTCTGACATTATTTAATTGACATAATACATTTAACTTATCTATTTACATTTGCTCCCTTTCTCAGGTTTCGACTAACACCTGAATCTTCTGCATTGTTTTGCTTCCGAGAGGATTTTATAGCTGTGCTTGTAACTTTACATTTCTTCACATGTCGTTGGGATTCTTTGATTTATCTCCTAGTATGTATCTCTTTTTTATGATTTTCTGACATTATTTAATTTACAGAATAGATTTATCTTATCTACTTATTTTTGCTCCTATTCTTAGGTTTGGATTGACTCCCGAATCTTCTGTACTGCTCTGCTTCCGAGAGGAGTCTAGCTCTGACTATAATGTAAATATAATTTACGATATAATTTAAAGTACGAGGTTGTGACTAGCTAACTTGCGTTATATTTTGTTGCAGTTCAAAATGGGTGTTACCATACAAGAGTATCGAGCCAGGATTGGTACCTTTATATGCAGGAATAAATCAGTAAGAAGAAGTACAAGTGGAAGTGACCATGAAGGCAGAAGCTCAAAATTTTTGGCATATCCTATGTCTCTTCTATTGACTCTTATCCTTTTATTCATGACTGGTATCGAGCTCAACCCTGGTCCAACCTACCCATGTAAGGAGTGCCACGAAGTGTCAACAAGTGCTCAGAAGTATTTTGACCATCACAAGACGGCACACGCTGCAATACCATGCTGCTTTCCTGGTTGCTCTGCCAACTTCATTTCATTAGGTGCTTTTCAGTCTCATCTGTGTAGGAATCATGAACCAAGGAAGGATGTGCCTCAGGTGCCTAGTGAAGAGTGTCCAGTGCGAGACTGTTCTATTTCACGAAAGGGAAGATCCTTCAAACAACATCTTGAGGACCACTTGGATGCTGGGCACCAATTTGTCTGCCTTTACCCTTCATGCAAGACTGTTCACAAGAAAAAAGGATCTTTCAGAACACATCTCTCACAAGTCCATCCAGCAACCAGCTCAATATCAACCAGTGCCCGTACAACTAGTGATTCACAGTCATCATCAGGTTCAACACAACCAGCAAGTTCCAGTACATCTAACGTTTCACAACCATCTTCAGTTCCAGCTCAGCCAGCATTTGTTTACTGTGTTCCTCCTAATGTCATCAAGCAAAATGTAGTCCTTTTTTATTTGGAGCTTGAAGGGCATAAAGTTTTGCCTTCGGACACAGTTCAAATGATATGTCAGAACATTGCTCAATTCACTGACTGGTCCCATGAGTGCTTGAAGGTGATACTTAAAGAAGAGTTGTCATATGCTGGTCTGGAGAAAAAAAAAATTGACATGATTATAAACAAAACATTCAGATGTGATCCTATTTATAACATTCACCATGATGATCAATCCCATGAGCGTGTCACCACAATTTACATCCGCAGGGAAGAAATGAAGGATAGAGCACCTTTCATCCCTTCAATTGAAATTCAACTAAAAGCCTCTCTGGAGGATAAGCCTAGATATGCCCAGTATGTGCCTCTGAAGGAAACTTTAGAGGTGTTACTACAGGATCCCAATGTGAAGAGAGAATTTCTAAAATCTTTCATGAGGCAATCCAACCCAGATGTGTACGAAGATTTTTGCGATGGCTCTGCCTTCCAGGAGCATCTTGCGAGTCATGATCACCACAAATGCATTCAAATATTATTGTTCCAGGATGCATTTGAGTGCAGCCCTTTTGGGCCAGCTAAAGGAATATATAAAACAGCTGGTTGGTATTATATGTTAGGAAATCTTCCTCCTGAGTACAGGTCAAAATTGGATATGATTATGCTGCTATTTCTCATACAAGAACAGTATTTGAAACCATCTGTACAGGAGCTATTAGACTCTATTGACAAATTAGATCAAGCCTTGTCTACACTAGTAGAAGAATTTCAGAAGTTGAAGGATCCGCAGATAGAAGTTGATGGGGTGGCATACCCAGTGTGTTTGATTGTTGTTATGGGGGACAATCTGGGTCAACATCAGATTGGCGGTTACATTCAGAGCTTCTCTGCGAACTATTTCTGTCGTAACTGTCCCATCAGCAAGCAAGAATTCCGACAGAATCCTGACACTTGTAAACCATTCCGAACTGTGCAAGACTATGAAGCCTGTGTTGCTGAAGCCATGAAGAAGTTTCAGGAACTGAAGAAGAAGTCTTTGTCAAATCAAGCTAAGAAGCGGGAAAAAGCTCAGGAAGACCTGGAAGCTGGTGAAGATGTGTCAGTGCCAGATCAACCAGTTTCCAACAGCGCGCTGAAAGAACTGCGAGCAATGCATCATATGGGTGTAAAACCCTTACCATCTCCTCTAAATAAAATAACCGGCTTTCACGTCAACTTGGCCATGGCCCCATGCTTGGCACATGACTTGTTCCAGGGAATAGTTGGAGTCACTTTGGGTAAAATACTAGAAAGCTTAGAGAAAAAAAATTGGTTTGATTTGCCAACTTTAAATCGTCGGATAACCACCTTCAAATGCAAAGGACAAGATGCCCTGGATGCTCCTGCAAAGATACGGTCATTTGATAATGTTACATCACATGCATGTGAAACGTGGACTCTGTTAAGGTTGCTACCTCTAATGCTCGATGACTTGGTAAAAGACCCAGAAGATGATGACTGGCTGCTGTACTTGAATTTAAAAGAGATATGTGAATATGTGTGTGCTCCTAAAATTACTAAGACTCAGATAGAATATCTTCGAACACTTATCAAGGAATTTTTAGTCAAATTGAAGGGACTTTATCCATCATGTCTTATTCCCAAGGCACATTACCTATGTGAATATCCAGATTTGATCTATTTATTTGGCCCGTTGATACGGCTCTTTACCCTTAGAATGGAAAGCAAACATGTATTTTTCAAAAATGTGGCTAAACAATGCAAGTCTTTTCTGAACATAACAAAGACACTGGCTCAGAAATACCAATACAAATTCGCTTGTGACCACATTAATGGGTTCTTACCTCAAGAATTGGAATATGATATTACTACTGGAGAAGAATTGTCTGAAGCACCACCCGAGTTACCACCTCTCTCAAATGACAAAAAGGCCATGAGTGTCAAAACTGTAATAGTTAAAGGAACCCAATATGAGATCGGCATGTATATGCTACTCAACAAAGTAGAATCCATTGACTTATCTGTCGGGTGCATCACCAATATTTTGATTTATCCCGATGAAACAGTATTTTTCACATTCAATGTGCATACAGCCAGATCTTCAGGAAACGGCTACTTCGTCATTTCTCAAGACAATATCAAGAAACAGGGAAACAACATTTCAGATTTGCCAGATTACTTTCCCCTTCCGTCCTACACAATAAACAATGAAAAATATGAAAAAATTGAGTGTATCAGCTTAAAACACTCCACAGTTTTCATGTAAATTTGAATTCTTTCGCAATCCTGTCTAGTTATGTTTTCTGTCTTATAGATCATACCTGCTTGTAAACTTGCTTTATTTTTCAAAGTAAGTTAAACATTGTTGTCTTCCCAAAAATTTTAAGAATAAAAATTTATAAAAAGTGTAACTACTTTATCTGTTTCACAATTGACAGACACCCAAATTAAACTTCAACAAACCATTCAAGCCAAATAATAATTCAATAAACTGAAATTTAATACAGTTTTTAATCAGACTCAAAAAATTGTTTACAATAATTAACTGACCAGGACAGAATCACCAACATCTGTACTTTGGGCAGCATATGGCAGATTAAGTAAATTTTATAGCAATAAGTAAGATGTATAAAAATAAACATATAGCTCCAGGCTTAAAAATGATAATATTACTTCAAAACATTAAACAATTCAGCAATCAATCTAGTAAAAGTTCTATGATTTGAAACAAAACCAAGCACCTACAAAGCAAAGCTAATAACATGTCTTCTTCTCCAAAAATAATTCACAGCTCAAACAAATGGACTACCAGTGCTACATAACGGCTGAAGATCATTGATGCCACCCTCCGCAATATGCAAACTGTTCTGCTTGCACAAGAAAATATAGAATTTAAACTCAGTACCAAAATGCAAATAGAATGAAGTTAGTTTAGAGTAGAGTCCTTTAGGGTCGGTGAAAACAAATTTGGCCATTACCAATACAAAGCAAAGGTTGAGTGCAAAAGCAGAGCAAACAATTAATTACAAATCACTAACTTAAAAATAATTTGACAATAGCTTCAGGCAGCACAAACTCTAAAGTATTATATTTCTTGATTATTTTCTTCTGCTTCTCTCTTCAGTGGTGAGATAGGTAGCATGGCCAATAAAAAGCAGAGCTGGTCCTCTAAGCTTGGAAGAGGGACTCTGCTGAGTCTGTTAGTTGTCCTGCATCCACTGGGACTGGGCAGAAAACAAGAAAAAGAGAAAAGTTAGTCAAGGTGCTCTTCCAATCAACCCGCAAAACTCAACACTCATTAACCCAGCGCTTCATGTGCAAAATGAAATAAAATTGTGTTAATTAATAAAGAGGTGCAAGAAAAGAGAAAGAAAAAATACAGTGCTATGGCATGGAGAATGGTTTTTCCTATAAGTATGCTTTGCATTTTGATTACAGTGAACTTGATTACAATTCATACAGCCTTATTATGATATTCCTCGTGAAACAAGATTGAAGAAATTGCGCTTGGACTACAACCACACTGATGTGTTAACAAAGGAAATGTGAAAACTTACTCATGGAGATGTGGTTCCAACGAACAGCAGCAGATCTGCTTCATTGCGTCCAGGATGGCTCAGCACCTTATCAGCTAGACGGACTGATGGATTCTGCTCTGGATCCTCACCACATCACCTTGCCGCCACTCCTCTCCAGCCACAACCTGTATTTAAACAACATGTTAAACAATAGCACAATGGTGGCTCAGAAAAATGTGTGCACATGTTGGAATAGAAATGTCTTATTACATAAATTATTTCCAAAGAAAACATTCTTTCTTACGGCATGTTACCATAAGTTTAGAGATGAAAAAGAATTTTCTATTAATTAATTTATAAGGGCAAGGACAATATTACTCTGTTTTAAAAACAGAGAGCGACTGAAATTTTCAAAAGAGAGAAATGATTTGGCTGCATACACAAGTGCCAGCTCTGATTTCTGTTGTTCTTCCTGTCTGCGCACCTAGCCATGGTTGCACCTTTCTGAAAACACCCTTCTGGTGGGTGTTATTGTTGTTCAAACTACGTATAGATTGGATAGGGCTTCAAAGGCGTTTACAGGTCTGTAGCCTAGGCCCCGCCTGTGCCAACCCTCCCTACAAACCAGACTGTCTCCCTGACTCCGTGCGCATGAAGTGAGGCCAGGCTGATGTGTTGACAACGGAAATTTGAAAACTTACTCATGGAGTTTTAGTTCTGAAGAATGGCAGGAGATCTGCTTCACTGCGTCCAGGATGGTCCTTATCAGCTGAATGGATTGATGAATCCCACTCTGCACTACTGCATCCTCACCAAATCACCTTGCCGCCACTCCTTTCCAGCTATCCCCTGTTTTCACAAAACAACATGTTAGACCATAGGGCAATGGTGACTCAGAGAGAAACGGAGATCCACACGGTTGAAGCCCCACGGAAGCGACTCGGATAAGATCTAAGCGAGTGATTCGAGAACGAAACGTAGCGAAACGAAACGACAGTGGCAAAAGCAATTCAGAGTCGGTGCGCTTCACCACACAAGAGGCGAAATTCCGGGAATCCGCATCAAAGCGTAAGTCACATGCAAAGCAACCTAAAATTAGACGAGTTCGGACGCCCGCCAAGGACTTACGATAAACGAGAGGAAAGGAATAACGTGTTAATTAAATACGTGTTGACGGCGCTGACACGCTGAACCGGGAGGTTAAGATGGACGCCGACAACATTTGGCGGGTCGCGAGTCGAAACCGTCTGGCAGCAGTTGACTAGATCATTGCAGTGGACCGACTGAACGCACAAACACGACTTTACGGCTTTGCTTTGCTTTCCGAAGACGGTTCATATCCAAGTCCTAAGGCTAAAAATCAACAATCACAACACAGCTGCCATTGCGCAACAGGAGTATATCGTCTGCTCCGCTTCGCACCGGCACCGGCAGGCGCGAAGGAAAGCCAAAAAAATAAAATCCCAGCTGCAAACAATCTTTATTTTTCCCTATTTTTCAACTGTTTTTCTGAAATGCATGATTTTTCTAGTGCACAGTTTGTCTGCTTCTTAGCTTCCAAGACTGTGTATTTCAATCTCAAAGAAACCAGTCTTATTACACGTCAGTCGGATTCTCGCAGGTGTTGGCAGTACTGGAGACTAAAGAAGACAAAAAGACGAAGATGCTTGTAAATAAACAAATGAGTTCAAGCAGACAGCAGCCACAGCTCAGCTGCTGTTTCGTTCTCAATTAAGAGTCATTTTCACGAAAGTTTTCGGCAGTATCATCGTGTCATGGTCCATTAATGACACTATTCCTTTAAGATTCACCTCCGGTTCGCCTTGGAAGCAAGCGCGACGTCTTTGAGTGCTGACAATCAATGTTTGGCTCTTGGCCTATAGAGTGGCCAAGACTTAACCTGCTCACAGCTCGAGAATCAAAACGCCCGGCTGTGACAGAACGTAAACGTAACCAGCTCAGTACGGTCCGCGTGTGAACCCATCTTAGCTCAGCCGCGAGGAGACCTCCCCACCAGTGTACTTACTGAGACTGGGTAGTAACTTTTGCATCAACATTTGTTTAAAAGTGATATGGACTGCCTTTGTTGCTGGACATGAATGTTGGACTCACATTATCTTCTGCATCACACCCAGTATGTCACAAGTAAGTACCCTGGTCATCAAGGTGAATCAAAGTGCCCGTAGTTTAATGTCACAACTGATGGTTGTCACTTGCCAGAGCTGCGTTGACTCACAGACATCCTATTTTGCTGCTGCAAAGCACCTATTTTGAGGCCAACGTGTGCTACACTTCAGGCCAATGAGGTGTACGGAAAAGACTGCTAAGGGCATACGGAGAGGACTGTAAAGTCCTACGGTCAATATTGACAAGAGGGCTACGGAAACTATTGGGTCCTGGGTACGGAGAATCATGGCAAAAAAATTAACTGGCCTTTCCGTAGTTTTTTGCCACAGTGTGGAGAAAAACGCGTTTAAAGTTTCAAATTTCCTGTAATATCTTTGTGAAATGAGCATTTACCATGGTTCAAAAGCCTCCTGCCGCGTTTGAATTGAGCGCTCGGGTGACCTGTACTGTATCTAGGACACCCTAAGGAACATTTTTAGCCAAGAATTTTTTTTTCGATTTTTTGACGAAAATACACTGGGATACCCCCTTAATGTAAATGAATAAAGCGGACACATATGGCCTTTAAATGCAGTATGCTGGTTTTGCCCAAAATATCCATACATTTAAAAGATGTGAACGAGGGCATGCACGAAGTTTTTACTGCATACATGAGAGGGAACGCAGCTTTTGCTGTATACATTGCAACGATGAACTCGTTGCGGCAGCGTACTTGCCGCTCCTTGCGAGAAAAGCAACCGACAAATCGCTGAGCAGGCACCACGCTGCAATTCGCTGTTGCAGAGATTCGTAGCCTCAGAAACCGTCACTCTTGGAACAAAATGCAGCTCATAAGCATTTGAATTTGCATAGGGAATGCGTTCCATGGCACATTTACACGACATTAATCGACCTTCACCGATTTTGTTCATATTTTGTTTAAATATTGCTCTTATTGGTAGGATGATCCACGCAAAATCTCACAGCCGCAGCCCTTCACTTAAATGCGATGTGCGTCGTTCCCATGCATTTGTGGGTGTATACACAGGTAAGTAGCGGTGCTGCACTCACCCTGGCCGCAGAGGGGCCCGTGCAGCCCCGCCGCGCACGTGCATTGGTCCCCCGCGCAGAACCGCACCCCGCCGCAGCCCCTGCCGGCGGTGGCCAGCGTCTCGGAGCAGCGCAGCGCGCAGGCCTCGCCGAAGCGGTCCGGGCCGCACGCTGGGGGCCAGAAGGGAAGGTCAGGGCGCTGTGGCTGCTGGGCCGCCCCGGAGTGCAGGGCAGCGCCGTGGGCCGACTACGCTCACACACCACATTGCAGGCACTGTTCTGATCGGACGCCATTGTGGCTGGTTCCATTATATTGGTCCTTGCGTGCACTCAGTAACTTTTTTTTAGGCACGAAGTAGCCTTATAGCCTCACCGGGGTTGGTTTTTTTTAGGCACGAAGTAGCCTTATAGCCTCACCGGGGTTGGTTTTTTTTTTTTTTTTTTAATTTTTATTGCCAGTCTGGCCCCTTATGCAAATCCGAAATTTTCTATACGATTTTGATGAGATTTGGCAGAGTGGTAGAACTTTGTACCCTGATTTCAGTGGTGAAATGTGGTTGAAAAGTGTAGGGCCAATTTTGAGAAATTTTGAGTTGAAATCGCCGTTACCATGGCAAAACTCAACTCGTCAGCGAAAAACAGAGGGAGAGGGGGGAGCCGAGCGACCGGAAATGGAATCCTACCAATGGCAGCGCTCCTTTTCGCCTCTGTACAGCTTACACCAAAAACGCTCGCTCCCTTGAAAAAGCGCGTTCGAATCAAAATTGTCTTTTACTGCAGCTAGAAGAGCTCCAACAATGGTATAGACGTTGTTTTCGAACGTGGCCATTTGGATCGGCCGGTCGGTCGGTAATTGTTGGCCAGAGTGTCCCGCGCCGCTGCGCGCAGGCCCTGTTGTTTTCAGAAATACCAACCCTAAATGTTCTAAACTCTTTGAATCGGAGTGAAATAGGACATTGAACTGCGTGCCTGTGCAAATGCATTTGTGAAAAACTATCCCTAATGTAGTTTGAGTGTGACTATAAGTCCCTTTTCGAAAACAGTGGGCGTGTAGCTGCACCTTGTAGCAAGGTTTGATGGTACTTCTGAATCTCAGACGAAACGATGTGGACATGGGGGCTGTGCTTTTTTCTAACCTAAAAGCTGGGTGAACTGGGTGAACTGGACTATTTTACTGCACGTTTCTGTGAATAACTTGTCCTTCAGGTATTATGAGACTGTCTTAAATGTCTGTTTTTGACACAAATTGATACGCAGCTGGTCTTTACGTGAGTTTTATTATTATTTATAATGGTCTGACAAACACACAACGCAGTCCTAGCCAGCTATCTTTGTTAAACCAGAACATAAATATAAAATTAACTTCGTGACTACCAGGATTTCTTGAAATCGTATTTTTTCTTTTTAAATCTCGGCCCCCGCTAAATCTAGAACGCGATAATGAGCGCCCGCGGGAAGGGGCTCCGTGGCGGCTGCATTGCCGCGGCTCTGCGCGCCGATTGTCTTACCCTGGCTTTGTTTGGGGGTATGGGCTTTGAAAAACAAATTTAATCAGTGCACGAATCGACTTTTTCTGAATCCATCGGTGCCAACCAAATTGGCGTCTGATCTAAACTGTGGCCGCAAACGGTGTGCGAACTCACTAAATGTCATGGGACATTTTTCACTGTGATTCCAAACGTTATGAACATAGCGCGTATGGTGCAATGCATTGAGACATCGCGCCACACGTGCAATGCCATAGTCACATTGCACCTTACGTGCGATGCGTCCCGAAAATGCCCTATGCTAGCGCATAGGAAGGCATTGCACCACACGTGCGATGCAAAAGCATAGCGCCAATTGGCGCGATGAAAACGGCTTCAAACGCATAGCGCCAATTGACGCTATATTCATAGCGTTTGGATTCTCAGTGTTGTCCCATATGAATAATGCAATTTGAAGCAAATCAGTCCGTGGTCCAATTTCGCGTCCACCAGGTGATACAAATTGTCCAATGCTTATTGCAAATTACTATTTTCTTGTACAATTTGTATCACCTGGAGGACACAAAATTGTATCACCGACGGATGTGCTTAAAAGTGCATCATTCATGGGACAAGAAAAGTCCTATGACATTGGAGGGCCAAGGCGGCATTCCGACGGCACCCCAGTGCACCCTCCCCTGGCTGCTGTGGCTGCGGCACGCACCGGTCTCGCAGGAGGGGCCGGCGAAGCCTGGCGGGCACTGGCAGGCGCCGTCCCTGTAGTCGCCGCCGTTGCCGCAAGGCGGCGCTGCGGGCAGAGGGCGGTGAGCAGAGGCCATGGGACTCAAGGATAGTGGTGGGCTGCTGCAGTGCGGGCCGCGGGGCTGCCTCTCACCTGTCTCAGGGGCCGGCGTCACGAGGGACAGTCCCCACCTCCCAGCTCGCACTGAATGATCCAGATCTGCACAGTAAAATCACAGAGTGGTTTTGAGAGAGGCGGGCGAAAGCGTGGGCAGCGCGCGGCATCGCGGCGGCCACGTACAAGCGGGACGAAGGACCGAAGTGAGGAACGGGAACGGCGAGGAACAACAAGTGTCATAGTTTCCAGGCCTTAGTGCAGACAAATAATGTTAATCAGTTGGAAGTTTAACTAGAATACACACTTTCAATGTGTTCCTATTCTGCTATGTTACATTTTTGACTGACTTCTTTGACTCCTTGTTAAAGTGTCCTGAATTTCCCCATCCCATGGGAATCGCACTGCCGTGACGAGCGGCGCGAGAAAGCAGTGCAGGCACTCACCAGTGAACTGCACGGGCATGTCGGTGACCCAGATCCACGGCCTGACCCTGAGCGTGGCGTAGTCCGCCTCCACGGGCACCTCCACCACGTCGTCCGGCCGGCCCTGCCGCCACACGGCGAGCTGGCCGGGCTGGTGCCGCACCTCCAGCACCACCTCGCCGGGGGGGGAAGTATTTGCTGCCTTCATCGTGGACCTGCACAGAGAGCACGCGGTGAGACGCCTTGGCAGTGGGCCGGCCCGCCCGGTGCTGAGGGATGCTCTTAAAGGAGGGCGTACAAGCGCTTTGCGCTGGTACGCGAAAGCTGATGACACTCACCTTGACGAGGGTGCAGCCCCAGCCAAAGCGGCTGCAGCCCGTGTATGTCTTGTATCTCAGCGTGCCGTCGTGCCCCTCGCCCCGCAGCAACACCGCGCTGCAGTGCTGGCCGCCGCACAGGTGCAGGTCGATGCCGCCGTGTCCCTCCGCGTACTGCACGCGGGCCGTGACCGAGGCGTTGGCCGGCAGCGCCACCGTGTGCGCTGCGGACAGAGGGCGGCACTGCGTCACTCGGCCTGCAGCGGACCGGCGCGGCGACGCGGCCTCCAGCACAACGAGGCTGGGCCGCTGGAAGCTGCGGAGGCGCGGCCACGCGGCCTCCAGCACAACGAGGCTGGGCCGCTGGAAGCTGCCGAGGCGCGGCCACGCGGCCTCCAGCACAACGAGGCTGGGCCGCTGGAAGCTGCCGAGGCGCGGCCACGTCAGACTGGGGCCAGAGTGCCAGCCGTTCTATTTAAATACTGGCACCTTGAACAAACACGGTGCCTTACGGCCTACAATATTTGGATTTTCGTGTGAATTCAGGGAACTGACAGGCGTTCAATGGACTCTGGTCGTAGCCTCGTGAATCTCCCTAACAGCGTGGACCTGGCCTTCTGCTTCCGAGCATTGGCAGCGAGCCCACGTGTTGAGGCTGTGCAGGGTTTGCCGCCGTGGCGCACTCATCGTCGCAGCCTTCCTCGTCGGAGCCGTCGCCGCAGTTACTGACACCGTTACTGCCGTCCTTGCACTGGAACTCCAACGACACTGTGGCAAAAACCTACGGAGAAGTCAGTTAATTTTTTTGCCAGGATTCTCTGTAAGCCTAAACCCAGTATTTCCTGTAGCCTCCTTACAGTAATCACTGTGCGACGCACAGTATTCTCCGCATACTCGTCGCAGACCCTTGAGGTGCACAGAGACGACTGTAAGTCCTACAGAGAACACTGTGAGTCGCACAGTGAATACTGTAAAGAGGCTACAGGAAATACTGGGTTTAGGGTTACAGAGAATTAGCACAACTTGTTTACAGAGTTCTCTGTGACCTTTTGCCACAGTGGACCCGCACTGGCCGGCCGCTGCGGACAGAGAGGCCGTGAGACGGGGCGCTGCGGACACGTTCAGGCCCTCCTGGCGGTGGGAGTCTCTCTGCACGACGCTGTGAGACTGGTGTGCGCAGACTGCCATCACTCTGGGAGTCTGACAAGAACATGTTCCAAGAAAGAAGAGCCCATGCGGCATTTTTTTTTAAAGAAGTCCGGTCCAGGTACACGACCGGCGGCGATTTCGCCTATTTTGTCGTCAAAGGTACATTTCATGGGTCTGAAAAACGCCCTAAAATTTTATGTCCGAAAAATGAACTGTTTGGGAGATATGCGAGCGGGTACACACACTGGAAAGCGCCTGCGATCGCAGGGTAGGCTAACCCGCCGCGCGTCGCTGTGCGCCTGGTGGGCTACCTTGTCGGGCGCTCGCTCCGGCAAGCTCGGCCAGCAGCGTGCGGGGCGAGCGGGGCCCTGCTCCCAGCGCCGCCCACGAGGACCGCTATTGTGTAGCAATACACATTTTGAATAATATTGCGTTGCCGCCAGTAAGTGTATGAAGTTGGTATGCCTGCGTGCACCGCCTTTTACTATGTGACGGACGGAAAGTCCCGAGCGGCTTAGGGTCCAGCGAGGCACGGAGCAGAATGTATGGAGGAACGGGTCAGGCCCAGCGGGATAGGGCCGGCGAACTACCTTTCGCGGCGGCAGTTGGTAGTTGCTCCGCCCGCCACCTCGCGGCGCTCGCGTCGTTATGGCTCTGCTCTGGCCGCTGGGCGCCTTTGCCAGCCACAGTGAGGCATGGACCGGGGACGGTTTTTCGGCTTTAGGTCCTAAACCGTTCAAATTAGAGGGGTAGAGTAAGCGAGGCGATTGTAGGTCTCAGTTTAAGCTACAATCGGCTCGCTTAGTATACCCCTCCAACTTCAACGGTTTAGGAGGTAGTAGTGGAAAACCATCTCCCTCCGGTACCTCCAGCTAAATCTGGCTATATCTTTAGCAAGCCTTATATATAACATTTTTGCATAAAATTTTAGCAACCTAAAAGTAATTTTTGCCGTTATAACTGGTAGTTTTTTTTGGGTTGTCGTTATAGTTGATATGAAGGATGTGTTTCGTTTTCGGTTGTGATAACGGTACTGACACAATGGTAAGAGAAATATTTTATTCAGTAGGATAATTTTGTAATATTTGGAAGAGCATTGTGATTAAAATATAAAAATATACTATGATAAGTAATATGCAAATGAAACATGTTCATTGTATGGAAAATACACTAAAACAGGCCACAAAATATGATACAATAAAACTCAAATATTAATTAATTCAAATATTATTTTTAAATGATAACTTATGTTCTGTACTAGTGCTCAAAACACCATAGTTGACAATCATATATTATGTATGATTTGAAAATGATCTGTGGAATATTTGCAAATATTTACCATAAGGATCACACGATTAGCTGTGTTTAAATTGAGTGTCAGTACCGTAACCACAACCAAAAACGAAACACATTCTTCATAGCAACTATACCGATCAAACGACAACCGCCAAAAAAACTACTAGTTATAACGGCAAAAATTACTTTTAGGTTGCTAAAATTTTATGCAAAAATGTTAAATTTAAGGCTTGCTAAAGATACAGCCAGATTCAGCTGGAGGTACAGGAGGGAGATGGTTTTCCACTGCTACCTCCTAAACCGTTGAAGTTAGAGGGGTATACTAAGCGAGCCGATTGCAGCTTAAACTGAGACCTACAATCGCCTCGCTTACTCTACCCCTCTAATTTGAACGGTTTAGGACCTAAAGCCGAAAAACCGTCCCAGGTCCATGCCTCACAGTAGCTGGCAAAGGCGCCCAGCGGCCGGAGCAGAGCCATAACGACGCGAGCGCCGCGTGGTGGCGGGCGGAGCAACTACCAACTGCCGCCGCGAAAGGTAGTTCGGTTTTCGTGCATAGCCGTTCCTCCATACAATTCTGCTCCGTGAGCGAGGTCCCGGCCGGCAGTCGCGGTCGAGCCGAGGTCCAGGTAGGAGTGTGAGAGAAACATGTAGGGAGACGACGGAACTGTGGTATGTTAGAGTAAGTTCAAAGTAGAGTCACCAATAGTCTGAATAATAATCAACCATAACTTCTGAACCACCCCAGTATTCATTTGTCCAGTAATCCACATACAAAACATCCTTTTTGGTGCATCGACCGGTTCGAACTTAGCATTCTATTTTGTTTTTCTCCGCGTGTTACTTTGTCTATCTTATGCCATGCTGTGGGTTTTGACCGCGACTCAAGTTTTTATTTCTCGCCGTTTTTGAAGGCATATTTCAACTTTCCTTTTATTTTCTTCTTTCTAATTAGTATTTCTTTTCTTTCTCTTGGTGTTGTTTGATATTGTCTTTGTTCCTTGAGAACACGTGTTTTGGAGGTTAGTTATTTATTTATGTATATTAATTTCATTCTTTTCTCAGCAGTGATATTTACCTAGAAGTGAAGTGTATTTTGTGATTTTTTTTATTTTTGCCGTGAATTCAGGCTATTTCATTGTTTAGTTGCTTCGTGCTACCACGTGTTTAGGTTCCGCTATGGCTTTTGCTTTGCCCCAGTCTCTCCAGCCGACTCTTTTTCCGTTTGATCAATCTCATGTTGAAGAATGGCTTAATAATGTTTACGAAGTTTGTACTAAATTTGGCGTGGAACCTAATGATATTCCAGTGTATATCGCGTCTAAGTTACCGGAGTGCGCGTTGCCTTGTCATGCAGAAAATAAGAATAAAGGTTGGACTGCTTATGTTGCTGCTTTTAAATTGGCCTTTGATGTTGAACCATGCTATGATTCCACTAAAGAGGGTGTGTTAAAAATGAAACAAGAGGCAGGAGAATCAATCCGTAGTTTTGCATTTCGAGTCCAGCACGCCGTGCGCCATTACCGAACTGTGTTCACTGAACGTGAAATTTGTTTATTACTGTTGCAATTACTTTCCCGTGAGCATGCAGAGATTATGGTACGCCATCCTTGTTCTACTATTTTGGATTTTGTTAAAACTTTTGAAATTGTAACGAGTCAAAAACGTCTTGTGGAAAGGTCGTTGACCGCTGCAGCTCCTGCTGCCGGCGCTAATCCTGGGTGTCCCTCGGACGAACGAACGAACGAACGAACGAACGAACGAACGAACGGACGCACAGCAAGCATCAGACTATATGCCCGTCCTCCGTATTTATTTTATAAATAATACGGGACGGGCCAAAAACGAAACACATCCTTCATAGCAACTATAACGACAGCCACCAAAAAACCTACCAGTTAAAACGGCAAAAATTACTTTTAGGTTGCTAAAATTTTATGCAAAAATGTTAAATTTAAGGCTTGCTAAAGATATAGCCAGATTTAGCTGGAGGTACCGGAGGGACATGGTTTTCCACTACTACCTTCTAAACCGTAAATACTAAGCGAGCCGATTGTAGCTTAAACTGAGACCTACAATCGCCTCGCTTACTCTATCCCTCTAATTTGAACGGTTTAGGACCTAAAGCCGAAAAACCGTCCCCGGTCCATGCCTCACTGTGGCTGGCAAAGGCGCCCAGCGGCCAGAGCAGAGCCATAACGACGCGAGCGCCGCGTGGTGGCGGGTGGAGCGACTACCAACTGCCGCCGCGAAAGGTAGTTCGCCGGCCCTATCCCGCTGGGCCTGACCCGTTCCTCCATACCATTCTGCTCCGTGGACCGAAGCTCGAGCCACCAAGCCATCCGAGCCGAGCGGAGCCGCCCCGGCGGCGGCCAGCCGAGCCAGGTAGAGCGAGCCGAGCCGGGGCTTTCGGAAAATCACCGCTCGCCGGCTGGCCGGCCGAATCTACCTGCGCGGGGCGAGGGGAGAGGAGCGGGCGCTTAATCCCTCGGCCACTCGGGATTTCTGCTGGACCAGGCTTGCCAGATGTGGCGACTTGTCGCCATTTTGGCGACTTAAAGAGGTCTTGGCGACGTATTTGGCGACTTGAGATTGATGGCGACTTGGTTGGCGACTTGAATACCTTGTTGGCGATGTTTTGGCGACTTGTCAGTTTAGGCGAGAAAATGTCGCTTTTTGAACGATTTCACGGTAGGTTGGCGCTCCTGAGTGGGCACTCGACGCGGGAAATTCCTAAATCTAGCCAGCACAGCTGCTGTTGACCGCGGGCAGGCGGAATAATCCCGGGACGGGTTGTTGCGGCCCCCCTCCGCACCGGAGGCGAGGAAAATCCCTTTGGACAGGCCGAGTCCTGGTTGGCGACTTGAGTGGCGACACGACTGCTCCGGTGGCGACTTTTGGCGACTTGACCCCGTGGCGACTTTTGGCGACTTGAGTGCGCCCTAGTGGCGACTTGGCGTACTCGGGACCTGGCAACCCTGTGCTGGACAGTGTGGCCAGACTTGGCGATTTGTCGCCAAGTTGGCGATTTTTGGTTCGGTTTGGCGACAATTTGGCGACTGGCGATATTTTTGGCGATTTCGAAATAAATTGGCGATTTTGGCGACTTTTTACAGAAAATGGCGAAAATCCGACGTAGTCTTCCGACCATGGTTGCCGAGTCGGCCGGCGGCTGGCGCGGTCACTAGGCGCGGCGCGCGCGTTTGGGTTCACCTCCAGCGTGGGTTCACCCCAGGCGAATCCCACTTCTGGTTCCGTGAACCGCCCGGGACTCCCGCGCCCCGGCCCCCCGGCGGCAACTTTTGGCGATTTCAGCCCAGAACCGAAATAAGAAAGCGACTGGCGATATTTCTGGCGACACGATAAACATTTGGCGATTTTTTAGGCGATTTGATCGCTTTTGTGGCGACTTTTGGCGATTCGGGCCCGTGGCGACTTTTGGCGACACGAGCGCCGCCTGGTGGCGACACGGCGCGCTCGGCATCTGGCCACACTGGTGCTGGACACTTTGCGTCAGTTAGAGCGTGTCTCCAGAGCAGTGCACGTCGCATCCGAATACAAGTCCGCGTCGCGCGCGGTCGCGCGTCATCTCTTTTGTTTCGCTGCACCGCGAGGCGCTCAGCACAGTGTGGATGTTTTGCCTTCGCCTCTCCGTGCCCCAAAATCTGTTCCGGGTGCAGCCACCACTCTGAAGTATATCAGGCTGCATCTGAAATGCCCGGCAAGCAGACTGCGAAACTGGCGTAGCACTGTCCTCTGTGCTGATTTTGCGATTTCAAAACGGAAGGGACGGGCGATGAGCGAGTGGGTGGCGTCTTAAAAATTTGCCATCCCTCTTTCATCCTTGTTCCCTAAGTATAATCATCGTGTCGAAAGAGTTTCTATAAAGTGCTCAACTGCTCAGCTGCGTTCTCATGTTAATTGCATCCTCTCCTGGAGCCTTGCATTCGAGTACTAGGCACGTTTTGGGAACCTCACGCGGCTTCGGTAAAGTTGCGCTATTAGGTGTGATACACTCAACAAGAACTGAATTGCAATTGCTCATTCTTGTGCATGCATTCTATGCTTCTGAGATATTGCACCAAGTGCTGACATGAACGCGGCTTAAAATGCAAGCACAAAGCGAAAAACTCCGACTGCCAAGTGGTCGAAAAATTCAGCCTGCCGAGTTGTCCAAAATTCAGACCACCTGCTTGCCATAAAATTCAGACTATATTTTTGTCTGAACATTCAGATGACAAGGAGTCAAAAAATTTGGAATGTGCGGAGGTCTGAAAATTCAGACCACGAGGTTTCAAAATTGACCTCATCCTAAAAAGTCTAAAAATTTCGACTTTTTCTTAACAGTGCAAGAAAACAACACTTATTGTCCGGATATACCCCGAATGTAGTAAAAGCCTTCGAAGCCTGGTAAGAAAACGGCGAGACATGCGACCACTCTCGAATCACCAAAGTAAAGTCGAAGGACCATATAATATGATAAAATTTCAGTCATGGGACTGTCATTGACGTCAAGGTACGATATGTACGTGGAAATACGAAGTAGAGATATAGCTTTTGCCCATTTTTGGTGTAACTCAAACTTCGCAAAGCGACCGCAGCCAAGTGGTTTGACCTTGCACCTTGGCGGTTTGCGATTCTTATTTTGAACGGATTATCTTTATCTGTTAGAAGGGCTTCTGAGCTACCTTCACTGTAACCCTGTAAAACTCAAAGTGTCCGGCATTACCCCGTGTCCGGAATAGCCCCACCCTCCCTTAGGGCCGACCGCGGGGAAGCAACACAGCATGCTCCGAGCAGCGTGCGTTGATGGAGGGCAGGGCCGGTCGCCGAACGACGTGGCAGGGAACGACAGCGGAGACAGGGGGCGCCCTGCTCGGCCCCGCACACAGTGGGCAACGGTGGCACGCCGCACTCTCAGGATCCTACTGAGCTTTTTCTTCGTAATACAAACAAAAAGCTTAATATTATGGCAGCACAGTAACCTATTGTGAGGGATTCTCAGTAACTTATGACAAACTTCTTCTCCGAACAATTTCAATTGGATTACATTTGTGTTGTAAAGTACTGAGAATCAGCTTAGTATTACAACAACAGCAAGGCATTTCTCAGTAGGAAATTGGGAGTGCGTTGAGCTCGCATCCAGCGCAAACCTGTAAGAGACAAGCACACTAAATTGCTATGTAGTTTTTTGTGCATAGCTTTGAACGAAATTGAGCATACGTTTGGAAATGCACGAATTCGTGCGTAGCTAAGCATAAAAATGTGCGTTGTTATGCAGCATCACGTGCGTTGTTGCGCACAAATCTGTGCATTCCACGCGTATGCTCAATATCGTGCAAAGCTATGCACGAAAAAACTACATAGTAATTTAGTGTGAGCGCTGGAACGAGATGCAGCGGCCGCGGATAGAGGTGCCGGGCGCGGGACGGGCAGGTGCTGCCTGCACCAACTCCTGCAGGGCGAGACGCCGCGCGCCGACCCGAACAGCAACGACAAGGACGGAAGAGGCTTCCGCGCAGGCGGCAACACTCTTGCCTCATAAAGAGCTCGAACTTCGCTAAACAGGACCCTAACCGAACGTGTGACCCCACTAATGGATTCCTCGTTCGGAGAGCAATGCATTGATGGGGCCACATGTTCGGTTCGAGTCCCATAAAGCGACTCTGGCTGGAGCTCAAAACGCGTCTGGAGTTTTGGCCGCCTGTGCCGGTCGTCTGGCCCACTGTGAGGCGGTCCTCGTGGGCGGCGCTGGGAGCAGGGCCCGCTGAGGCCAGTGATAAGAACCACATGGGTAAACAACCGATGCGGCTCCCCTGACGGGCAGCCACTGTTTTTCCAATAACAACACTAGAGACGTTACAACTGGAAAATCTATTCCGAGCGCCCCCCCTCTACTCGAGTCACTCGCCCCTCCACCGAGCGGGCTCCCTATAAATTAAAGGGGTAAACTTTACTCGGGGCAGTCGACCACCAACCTTCAAGTAGTTCGGGACTCTGCTTCACTTGGCCACAAGGGGATCCTCTATTCAACCGCTGCTTGAACACTTGTAAGTTACGCCATCTGTACCAAAGACTAACCTCCAATAAACCTGTATCTATATTGAACCCCGAGGCTTCGTTACTGATCATATTCCTCACATACCACAACTCATTAACCGAGACTGAACTCAGGGCGAGTCCAGTGCAACACCTAGCCTGGCTCCACACCTTCCGTGGTGCATCGGCCGATCTTGGTTTGTGTTGGGTGTGTGAGTTTTGATCAAAGTTTTACCGTAATTGTAACTTTGTCTGCATTAGTCAAAATTTTTTTTCCCCCCTTTTTTTTCCCCTTGTTTGACTGCCATTAGTTATCCCCTCTCATGGCCGAATGGCTGACCACCCTCAAGAAATAGCGACACGTGCTCGCCGATTTCTCATCGATTGCTCGCAAATCGAACCCCCGGAACACCCTTATTTTGTCCTTAACAATAAACTTCCTCTCCTCGCCAACCACGCGTACCATTTCTCTCAGCAAATTTTGTTCTCATACGATACACTCCGTGCCGCCTACGCCGGCCCTGCCGTTAACGTCCGCCACCGCGAACGTGCAAACTCCTTCTTTAAATCTTTAAACCATCCCAAATACCGTACGCTCCCCACTCGTTTGTGCTTAGTCCTTGGAGGACCGGCGCTCACTGAGACTGACATCCGTTTTGATCTCGATTTGATCCACGTTCTCGTTACTGCCAACCCTCCGTCCCAGACTTTTGCACTCAAAGTCTTGCAGTTAGCTCTACTGCATTGCCGCTTGTGCGAAGTCAACTATAACGATATAGAACATAACGTCATTCCCCCCATTCCCCTTCCGGTACGCGACCCCGACATGGCGCACGCCCCGCTCTACCTGCAATCCCACCTTCCCTCGTTTTCCGGTGAGCTTGACGATGATTGCGAAGCTTTCATCGCCCGCCTCGAGCGCGCGCTCAATGCTTACCCTGACACTACGGATGCCCAGCGCCTGTTTTGGCTTGAAAGCCAATGCCGCAAGGGTGCGTTGTCCCTTGTCCAGCGCGAGATCTTGGCGCTCGATGCAGAGCCCCAACGCCGTACTGATGCCGCGCGTTATGAGTATATTAAAACTAAGCTGCTCGAGGCTTTTTCCAACCAGCTAGACAAGCACAGCTTCCGCGAAACGCTCCAGAGTCGCGTTAAATCCGACACAGAAACTTTGCCTCAATACATCCAAGGCGTGTTGGATTTGTGTAAAAAAGCCGGTGTCTTGGACCCTGCTGAGCAGCGCGCTCATTTGCATAACGGCTTACCACTGTATTTATCAACCGCCTTGCGCCCTTCCGATTATAATGATATCCCGTCTTTCCTGCGTCAAGTGACTGCCCTTGACGCTGCGTACAAAGGAACTGTCCGCACGCACGCCCAACATGCATTGACCTCCATTCCCAGCGACTTATCCCTCGACCGCCTAAAGGCTTTGGGTTTGCCTGTACCAACTGTACCTGCACTACCGCTTACCCCAGCGGTCCCCGCTGCAACACCGCTACCAGTGGCCGCTCCGCTCCAATCCCCCCACCCTACCCCTGCGACCGCGCCTGCTCCAGCCGTGGATGACAAGCTGGACACAGTCCTGTCGAAACTTGAAGCGTTAGTTCTGAGGGCCGAACAGCCGGCCGCCGTCCATGCGATCCACGACTTGGACCGCCCGTCCCCTCCCCGCCCGGATGTTTACAATAACAATCCGCGCCGCCCTCGGTACGATGCTCGCTCGGCTTACCGCGAGCCATACGCACGCCCGGCCCGCCCCCGGCCCCCCTCCCCAGGCTGGAATCAAGACCGCCCACGCCGCGACAGCTACCCGGAGTGGAGCCGTCAGCCTCGGGACCGCCGCTACTCCCCGGGTCCGCGCCCCTTTAACACCTCGTACTACCGCTCTGGTGAGGCGCGTGGCCCACCTCCCTCGCGTGGGACCTATGACTCCTCCTCGGGCAGAGGTCGCGGTCGCCGCGTCGATTTCCAAATCCCTCCTCGCAAAACGAACCCGTCTTACCGCACGCCAGGTGTCCAAAGCGAGTTCGGAGTGCCGAACGTTTCCGACGAAGGCAAACCGCGCCCGCCGGCGCGCATCACGTGCAATTTTTGCACTGGCCGTCATTACGACGCTGAGTGCGTTCTCTCGTCCTCCCTCCGACCAAAAAACTAGGAAACGGGCGCGCTCTAGGTGCGCCCGGCTTCGTCTGCATCGCTACCCAAGGAAGGCCGGCTCCACAATTCGTTTATGACCGCATCATTACACTCCCTGCCCCAATGGATGCCAACAGCTTGTTCCATTGTGTCGCTCTGCTAGACTTTGCCGACTCCGTTTATGCGGACGCCCTCCGCCGTCTCGCAGTGCGCCACGTGGCTGACAACTGGTTGACGTTCCGTGCCGTCGTGCAACGCGACCTCGGTATCTTCTCTGCTAATAAATACACCGATTATATGTCGCGGCCTTCCTCCCACGCCACGACCGTGGAAGTGCAGGCCCTATGTGACTTATTCGGTTACCACATTATGATCTATCGCCCCACGGGCGTTCAACATTTTGCTACGTCCCCTCCGGTCCAACTTACTATTCATTTAAAGGCGCTCCCCTTTGGTTGGACTAAAACGGTCTACCAACCTTTTCACCCGCTCATGCAGCCGGTGCCCAGCTATGCCTCCGTAACCCAGCGGGCCGAGACACGTATTGTGTCTCCCTCGCACCCCGCCTCGCCCCGCCCGTCGCCCCCGCGCTCCCCTCCCCCCCTAGCTACAGTATCGAGGCGAGGCCGCACCAGCGCAGCGTCACCACGGCCGGCCCGCGCCGTGCCATGCCCAGCGCCGCCCTTCCCACGTCATACTGCTCCCCGCGCCTCGCCGCCACCCCCGCGATCCGCGCCTCCATCGCCAACATTCGAGAGTGCGAACAGGTTCGCGGTGCTCTCCGATGGCAGCGATGGAGGGGAGGCCGAATGTGTGGACCCACACACGGGCCAGGCCAGCCACCACGCACGCTCCAAGCCGTTGCCATTCAGCCGCTCCCCACCTCGGCACCACGTCACACATAGTCGCCGCGACCGCAACGACCGCTACTCCCCTCCACCGGCTAACCACGCCGCGCCGCAGCCGGTGCCTCGGGCCAGCTCTCCGCTACGCGTGCTCGACGCGCGCTTCACGCGCCGCCCCTACCTCTCCCCCTCTCGCCTCACGAACATGCCAACGGCGTCCCTCTTCTCCGCGTCGCCTCGACCGCCACCGCGCATGCACTGCACGATCCCAATAACCATTTTTGATAGAAAGGAGACTGCCCTCCTTGACTCGGGAGCGTCCTACTCGCTATGCCATGAACGGATTGTGCCCAACGGCTTAATCCGACATGACATGAAACTCCCGCTTCTTGCCACCGCTGATGGCGCGCCCATTATAATTATTGGCGCCGTGTCCACAGTCCTCCGGTGTGATGCCTTCACTATGCCGCACACCCTTTACGTCTGTTCTAACCTCGCTCGCGACGTCATTCTTGGGTTAACGTTCTTGTACGAATCCAAAGCGCGCCTCGACTTTCGTAATGATACGTGCACTTTCGAAGCACAGGGCCGTGACCACACACATGAGCACGTCCCTCGTGTCCTTCCCCACCGGTTCGATGCGCACACTGGTCTGGAAACGATTGACGTCGCGGCGGTGTTTACGTTCCCCACCCGCGTCCTCTGCACGGAGACGCGTTTCCTCGAACCGGGCTCCGTCGCCCTCGTTCGTGTAAATTTTCACCCCTTCCCCCCGTCAGAGGCCGCCCTTCTGACCATAACGCCCCAACTCCAACAAGTGCTCGCGTCTGGCCCCACTCAGTTCCTCCTACCGGCTGGATCAACAACAGTCGCAGTATTCAACAACAGTGATTCCTCGGTCCGTATGTCGGCCGGCCAAACTGTCGGCCGTCTCGATCCCGATGACTCACTTCTTGCAGCGGCCCTCTCCGCCTCCACCGCATGGGTGCAGCCGTGCGACCCTCCGCCCCACTCCCCTCCCGACAGTGCACATAAACAAACTGTCTCCCTTGCACCCGCCTCACTTCTTGGAGCGCCTCTTGCCGCCACGGCTACCAACTTCACGGAATTGCCCCCACCACTCACCCCGCTGCGTCCCGCCGACCTGCAGTTTGACTTTACCATCGGCTCGCACTTGACGCCAGACCAGCGCACTCGTGCGCTGGCCCTTCTCAATAGCTATTCCGATTGTTTTGCGTCCCGTATCGAAGAAATGGTCCGGCAGTGCCGGTACACAATTTCTTTACCCACGGTACCCGACCCACCGGTCTGTTTTACTCCGCCGTATCGATTAAATCCTCAAGAGTTAGAATATGCCGAAAAATACATTGCGCAACTAGAACGCGCTGGTTTGGTCAAACAGCAGTCCAGCTGTTACTCAAACCCTATCTTCCTCGTAGAGAAACCGTGCAAACCTGGTGAAAAACAGGAATACCGTCTCGTGATTAACATGAAAGCTGTCAATAGTAAATGCTTAAAAAGAACTAATTTCCCTCTTCCCGACAGCCGAGACATAATGCAGCGCCTGGCTAAGCACGATACTTTCTTCCGCGCAGATTTTCTCCACGGGTTTTATCAGACCAGACTCTCCGAATCATCCAGTAAGATGTGTAGTTTTTTTGTTAACAATAAACAATACTGCTTGAAAGTGCTCCCCATGGGCTCCTCAGCCAGTGCCCAGGCCTACTCAGCCGTCATGAATAAAACGTTTGAGGGGCTTGTCTGGCAAAAGAACTTATTTAATTTTATTGATGATCTATTTGGTTGTGGTTCTGGCTTTGATGATACTTATGCCCTACTCGACGAGACGCTCGCTCGCGTACGCCACGCTGGCCTCTACCTCAATCCGAAAAAGTGCGCCTTTTTCACGTCCTCCATCCAATGTTTGGGTTGCGTCATTACGCGCACTCACATACGCCCCGACGTTTCTCGGTGGCGCCCTCTTGAACCACTCCTAAAAGTAACCGACAAAACTTCAGCCCGACGATTGTTCGGTTTTCTTAATTTTTCGCGCCGTTTCATCCCGCGCTACGCCCAGAAGATGGCTCTCATTTCAGACGCCGCTTCCCCGTCCACGCCCTTCAGCTGGACCCCTCAGCACGAGCAGGCCGCACGCAGCGTTTACAACGAAATAAAGGCCGCCGCACTGCCTCACTTCAATTGGGGTGCCCCTGCCCGCGTCTTTTGTGACGGCAGCAAGGAAGGCCTCGCCGGCGAGATCCACCAGCAGGATGAAAATGAAATTTGGCGCCCCTATGCTTATTTCAGTCGCCAAACTACGCGAACTGAAAAGGCGTGGGTGGCCATCCACCTGGAAATACTTGCTTGTGCCGAAACTTTAACTGCCTATCGCTCAGACCTTATTGGCTCTCCCATTGAAATCTTCACCGATTGCAGTGGTTTAGCCGCTATAATGCGCATGAAATCGCCGAACTCCCGCATGAGTCGTTTCATCGCTTGTCTCAACCAATTTAACATTACTAAAATCACGTGGAAACCTGGCCCGCAAAACCGCGCCGATCCATCGAGCCGCGCGCCGTGTTCCGTTACTCCCCCTTCAGCCGACCCTGGTCCTTGCCCTCGTCTGCCGGACGACGGCGTGTTGACCGTCACGCCGCGCGCTGCCGCCACAGCAGCGCCTCGCCGCTCGGCTCGACTAGCCGGCCGCCAGGCCCCGTCCCCCGCCGCCCCGCCCACTGGCGCACCACGACGCGCGTCGCCGCCGAAAGATAGGCCACCCTTCGTCCCCTCTCTCCCACTTTCCCGTCAAGTCACCGATGACAACGCCGCGACCCCCGCGGACTTGCTGTCCCACCCCTTCCCTCTCCCTGACAACCTTCCGTCACCTCTCCTTCCCCTCCCCTCCCCTCCCCCCTCGCCCACCCTCTCCCCTTCCTCTCCTGCGCTCACGTATGCGCTTCCCCTGGGACTCTAGCAGTTACGCCAACTGCAGTCCGCGGATCCTGAAATCTGCGAAATACGCACCAAGCTTGTCACGCTACCCGCCACGGACAAGGTGCATTCTAAGTACCGAATTGTAAATGGTATCATAATTACGCGTGTAGGCCAAAAGCCCTACATTCCGGCCTGCCTGCGCCCCGCGCTCCTCCATGAGGCCCATGAGTCTCTATTAGCTGGCCACTTCAGCCATCGTAAAATGCGACCCCGTTTAAATGCCGTATTCTGGCCACAAATGCATAAAGCTATCAAGCACCACGCGCGCTCCTGCGATCCGTGCCAGCGCACACGCCAACAACCCTTCAAAATGGGTGTCTTGAATCCACTTCGGCCGCGCTTCCCACTCCATCAAATCGCTTGCGACATCAAGCACGTGGTGCCCAGTAAATCCGGTTACAAGTACTTTCTGGTCATCGTTGATTTATTTACGCATTACGTCTGGACAAAACCCCTCCGGACACTTACGAGCAAAGAAGTCATCGCGGCCTTTCGCTCTTACTTTTGTGTTTTTGGGTTTTGTCACACCATTTTTGCCGACCTTGGCTCCTGCTTCACAGCGCGGGATTTCCGCGAACTAATCGCCTCCTTTGGCACCAAGCTGCACTTTGCACCAGTTAATTTTCATAATTCTTTAGGAGCCGCGGAAGCAAACATTAAAACGCTGGGTAATTTAATTAAAACGTTCTGCGAAGAGTCTCTCGCTGATTGGGACGCTATTCTCCCATGCGCTACCTTCGCTTTGAACACGTCCCAGCGGTTTCCGCTTAACTGCTCCGCCTTTGAACTTATGTATGGCTTTTCCGCGCTCACGCCCATGAATATTTTGTTCGCGCTACCCGACCGCGTCACACCACCGGAAAAACTCAAACGCCACTTTGCTCTCCGCGCCCAAGCGCAAGAGCGTCTTCAGGCCCACCAGGCGAAACAAAAACTTTATTTTGACTCACAGCGTAAACACGTTGTTTACCCAGCTGGAGCCAAAGTTTTAGTGTTTCGTGCTGTCAAGGGACATGGCCGTAAATTTAAGTATTCTTACGTGGGCCCGTTCCGCGTAGTCCGCCGATCCGGCCCAAGTACGTACATTGTCCGAGCCCGCGTACGCAATAGACTCAAATTGGTTAAATACCACGTGAGCCACATGCGCCGCTATGTCTCCCGCCGCGCGACACACATTGTCCCGCCCCTCCCACAAACTGCTTGTTTACAATAACAACCCTCCCCTCTACCCCCCCCTCCCCCCCCCGCCCCCTCCTTCCCTGATATATTCTGATTCGCCTTCTTTTGATTATTCGATGCTACTATTTGTTGCAGATTGGCTCAGCTTGTAGCTTACTCGCCGCCATGCATTTTACTTACTTGCGACAATCTTACTTGGACTCTCCCAGCACTCAGCCGCTGGTGTATACCCGCTCTCTCACGGCGGCCCCAAGAAGCAGCACTCTAGTGCCGCTTTACCGCCACTTCCGGCTGGACCGCGCTGTCTCCACTGTTGCTCAGGAGGTGCCCGGCCTCGTGGTCACCCGTCACGCCATCCGCCGCATCTGCTCGCTGATTACGTCACACACACCATATGAGCACCCATCGCTCCAGGACTACTATGGGGCCCTGCTCATGCTTCGCTCATACATTTTGTCTACAAAGATTCGCACCTTGGGCTTGATCTTGGATCACCAGACCCCCAATCAGATACCATATGCTCTCCAGATTGATTACTTCTCCAGGGTGTTCCGCCACATGGACATCACTTTCTGTGTCTATCACCTCCCGGGCGAGGCCATCCCTCGCACTTACCGCGCGGACAGCCCGACCAGGGCAACCTTGGCCCAATTGCCAGCCGCCTCCGCCGACACCACTCGCCGGCAGCCAGGCCCCAATGCCTCCCCTGTCGCAGGCCGCGCCGACACGCCCGTCACCACCATGCACTCAGACCTCCCTGATCCCCAAGGCGCGCCGCCACTGCCGGACCGCCGCCGCCGGGTGGCGCCGCAGCTACCTGCCCGCTGCCATCAGGTGTCACCGCCGCGTGTTGCCACAATAGCCCCGTCGCCCCGCCGCGGGTATAATTTCCGACCGCTCCATTACCGGGCCCATGTCCCTTGTAGCTGCCGCTTTTGCAGCGCCCCTCCCACCCAACCCTCTGTGCGCCCCGCCTTTATGGCCCCGTCCTTCCAGCGCAGCTCGGCTCAGCGTTATCCTCCGGCCGCGCCTAATGCAAACAATTGTTCCTCTGTTTGCTGCTTGGCACTCCGCCTTGCTGCCATCCGTCCGTGTTGCAGCGACCGTGTGACCCCGTCGCCGGCACCCAGTTGCCCCCCATCATCCCGCCAAACTGATGTCTAACCAAATAACCCCAAGCTGCCTCAGTTCTTAGAACACAGCCTGTTCGCGCCGCATGGCCACCGACCAACCCTGCCGCTACTGTTTATTTTATTTTTATTTTTTTTTTTTCTTCCCCTCCCCTTCTCACGGTTCGGATTCCCCCGAACATGTTTGCTTTTTTTCTCTTGTGTTCCAGCGTCATGCTACGACTCTTATTGATGACAGCTGCGCTGCGAGGGGCCCTCGCTCAGACCGCCTCCGCCCCCGATCACGATCCGATTCTTTTTGGATACGACTGTGCTCACCCCAGCGCTACCACTTCTACCTTAGCCCTTGGTGAGGTAGCGCCCTGCGATGTCAAAGACGTACTGGGCCGCTCTACAAACAAGACTGTGCAGGTACTCCTGCAGCCGGATTACGAGTTCGTTCCCGTCTTAGCGTGCCTTGCTTCCGTTTCCGTTAAGTCTAAATATTGTGGCATGCACCACCACACTTCCGACATGCAAGAAAATGAATACCTACACCGCTTCACTTACGACCAATGCCGCCGCGCTCGCGACTTTGGCGAATTAGTATTGTATTCCGAGACTCTACGCGGCATTGAGGTCAATAAATCCAAAACGTTCAAACTCACAGTATCCGGCAAACACGACCCCTCGGCCGGCACATGCGCCAACGGCGGCCGCTTCCGCGATGTTTCGGGTGTCTACGAAAATAGTTTCATAAACGTTGTTATTCGCGTCCTGGTTACCTCATACACCGCTAGACTCGACGTTAATTCTAAGTCTGTTGCCCTCCGCAACGGAATTATGTGCCCCTTCGAAGCCGGCACTTGCGAAGACTATGTTGCGGGTCACACGTTCTGGGACACAACTCGCAAAACGTCCGATTGTCTCCGCGACTCTTACGCTGTTCTGTACCAAGGGCCCGCCGTTCTTGTCACTTCCACCGAACTAGTGTCAGCTTCTTACATTGTTGCTGACGAGCCTGATGCTAATTTCGCTGTCAAGTTGGACGGCTCTACAATGAAATGCGGTGTTAGGCTCGACAAAACTGAATTTCCCGGTATTTATGTTGCCTATGCCCCTAATGCAAACGAGTTTTATTACCAAAATAACAAAAATTTAGACGTTGTTCCGGACATTTCTGCACATTTTCATAGTAAACTACAATTTGTACACTACGACGCGCTCCGTAACATGCAACGCCTTCACCTCCACGGGGCCCGGAAACGTTGTTTTTTGGAACGCGAATTACTCAAGCAACGACTAGCGATTATTCGCGCCTTTCCGGACGTGGCGCCTTCCATTTTGTTCGATAATCCCACGGGCCTTCTTACCACCATTCACGCGGAAACCGCTACTGTAATTAAATGTGTCGCCAGCCCAGTTTATTTCCGGGCCGACAATAGTTGCTACGCCGCGATTCCAATCCTCCACCAAAATGAACCAAAATTTCTTACTCCAATTTCAAGGATCATTACAAAACACGCCGAGAAAACGGTCTGCTCTACTTTAAATGGTAATAATTTTCAGTTATTTCCAGGCGAATGGACGGCCCTAGTGCCCCACGCGCAACCTCTCGCATCCAAACCGGTTATTCTAGCCCCTACAGAAGATGGCAGTGGTCTCCACTTCCACACTCCCCGCCATATTGGCGCCCCTGGTTTATACTCACCCGACGAATTACGTAATTATCAAAAATCCTTGCTATTTCCAAATCAAAGGGCGGCCATTCAATCAGTCCTGGCCACTACTATAATTGATAACGCAGGCGGTTCTGGATCATTTTCGGCGATGCATATGTTTTCTCCTAAAGACATGGAAAACTTGGCTCAATCCACTTTGGCCAGACTCTGGTCTTATATGTCATCTCTTGGAATTTTCACTAGCTCCCTCATCGGTATAATGACCATCATTCAATTAGTAAAGTATGTTCTTTCGGTGTTCGTCCGTACCTGTCAACTTCGCAAAGAATTTGGCACTAGTTGGTACCTCCTCACTGCATTTTGGGGTGCTCTCAGTCACGCCCTCTTACACAACCGCCTTTCCAAAGCTACTCGCCCTGCTCCCGATCCAGAAGACCCCCCAAAACCCCCTCCATTCGATCCCGCCACCATTTCGCCGGTCTCCTTCAAATTTCCCCGCGCTATTCCCCTCCAGCCAACTCGCCCTGCCCCTTCCTTACCCCTCCATACCCAAGCTTCCTTACCCCTCCATGCCCAAGCCTCCTTACCCCTCCATGCCCAAGCCTCCTCGCCCCCTCCAACCCCTCCTTCCTGCAACCAATCTCCTTCTCTCCCCCCTCCCACCGCCCCCGCGCCCCAGCCGACCTACCACATGTACCCCCGCATCTCCAGGGTGCTGAACGACATCAGTGAATACGCCACTCCCACGGTGTCGGCCCCGCCAAGCACACTCCCGCGTTCCTCTCCGCCCCCAGCTCCAAATGCCTAAATCTTCCAACCCCGTCACCCTGCACGCCCGTTGGGCTCAACGCCTCCGCACCGTCGCTGCGTACTTAGACAGTCTGCAGCACCTCCACGCCGCGTCCTCCCCTACCGTCTCGCTACAGGACGCCCCCCTCCACCGCCGCGCGCTCGCAGACTTCCTCACAGAGCTCTGCGACGCCTCCGCCTCCGCCTCCTCCACCCCCACCCCGGCCAAACCGCGACCACGCTCCTCCGATCCCGCGCGCCCCCCCACCCCGGGCCGAGACTGGCTTGCCCCTCGTTCCCCTCCGACCCCGCCGCCTACTAAGTAACCAGTGCATCTTCGTCCTGACCTAGCGTCAGTCCTTCGCCAGCTTCGCTACCGAACACTACACCACCATGGACCGGTCCGCGCTCCGCGAGCTCATCATGAACGTCTTAAACGCCCACGAGCAGGCCCGGGAAATACTTCGCTCGCAGCAAGATAATATAAGCGTAAATGAATTGATCTTCCTCCTCGGGGAGGTCAATCAGACCGCGGGCATCTTCCGGCGAATGCTGGAAGAACAACTCCGCGGCCACCAAGCGTTTGCTACCATCGAAGTGAACGACCGGTGCCCCCGGTGCCTGGCCTCTCCGGACCAGCCTTGTGTCCTCAGTGACGTGCTGCAGTCGACGTGCCCCGCGTGCGACTTCGGCGGCGATGCCCTGATCCTGCTGCACCCGGATCTGCGCCAACACCGCCCGCAGATCGTGGGTGCCGCCCTGCTCGCCATGCGGGCCTTCGCGCCGCAACCTCGCGGCGAGTCCCCACAGTGGGCTCACCCACCGTCCTCGGGCACTCCTCCGTTCGCGCAACGGCCACCACTACACCACCCACGGTCGCCCTCGCCGTCCGAGTACTCTTCATCTCCTCCAGCAGTGGTGCCGGCCACGCCGCTACCCCTGCCTTCACCACCCGCTATCCAAGAAGAAGGTGACGCCCAAACCGACCTCGACCCTGCCGCCGTCCTGGCGGCCTTCTCTGACACGGACAGCGAGGCCGACGCCCCGATGGACTCCACAACTGCAAGTGCGACCCACCCAACCTGTGCTTCACCCACCACTGCCCCACGACCCACCAGCGCCGAGCCCAAAGCTCTACCACCACCAGAACCCGCGGTGACTGTGCCTGCCGCCGACATGGGGCCCCCCGTCGGCGAGGCACCGCCCGTGCAGCCGGCGCCTACCAGCACTCCACCCCCGCCGGCGTGCCCCACTTGGGGCCCACCACCAGCCGTCCCGATCAGCCCTGCTCGCCTCCGAGCCCAACAACGGGAACCCGACGACGCCTCGGCGGCTTCGTTCTCCTCAAGGGCAACGCTGCCCTGGGCGCCGCCACCAACGCCGCTCGACGACGCAGAAGTACAAAACAACACGTCCGACTGGCTGCAGAACATCAAGAAGATGCCCCGCCAGTGGGCTCGCCGCGGCCGCAAGCGATCGCGCCCGAACCGCCGGCTTGAGCGCACCCGGCCGCTCCGGGCATCCCGTACCCCATCCTAAGTATTTTTTTTTAACCTTACTCATAAGTTCCTTAACAGCATGCCTAGTTTGTAAGAATTCAGTTATATATATAAGTGCCCACTTTCGTTGTTCCTTTTTTTGGCCGTTCCAAAACTCCCGTTCCGCCGGCCCCTTACAATTCTTGCTCGCGCAATCCCCTTTCCATTTTCCAGGAATCACCGCCTCAGCCGACCCTCCCCGGCAGCGCTGCCGCGCGTCGCCGCCGCCGACGTCGAGACGACTCGTTGCACCACACACGCGGCCGAACCCCCCCCACCAGGCGACGCCAGTGGTGCGGCGCGCCGAGTCACCGACCCGCGCGCCGCTCTGCTCCACTGTGCCGCCGCTGCCCAAGGACACCCGACCCGGCCTTGGCCTGCATCACCACCAGCTGCTCCGGCGGCTGCAGGCCTCTGCACTTCGCCGGCCCGGGGCATTGCCCTCCAGTCTAAACAACTCTGTCTGGGCCGGCGACCCTCACCCTGTCGGCGCGAGGCGTTGCCCCGCCGACAACACCAAAACAACAGCTGAGGGACCTGGCTCGCCAGCAGTGACAAGTGCAGTGCCGTGAAATTAGTGTCAAAAAAATGAAGGGCTTAGGGCGTTCCGCCTAGTGTGTGTGTGTGTGACTGTGTCTCGACGGACGTGGTGTGCGCCGTGTGATAGTGTTGTTTGGAAGTGCCGTGCTGTGGTGTAGTATTCCGTTGCCTTTTTTTTGTTTTTTTGTTTTTTTCAATAATTACCACCCCTTCTTTTCTCCCTTCGCTTTATGTCCATATTCTCCTCGACTGACTAGCGTTATTCAATTACATTATAAGACCTTTCAAAGATTATGTTTTAATACTGTTCCCCTTTAATCTTACTATGTACTCCCAGGAAATCCGGTGGCTTTTCTGTGCGTGAGGTAGGTGATTTCCCTATCATACCACATTAACTTCCACCGTATCGCAACCAAAGATTTCCTCATAAGTTTGCGCTATCATTATTTTATAAGTTATGTTCGCCTACGGGTCTTGTTATTTTATAAGTTCCATTGACTACGGGTTATATTCTCTTTGTCACACGCGGTTGCCTGCGTCCAATATAATCATACTTGTATAATTTTAATTTTACTTTACCCTTTTATATTTTTTATTTTATTCTATTTTTTTTTACTGAGCATTTGTGTTTGCTTATTTCTTTACACGTTACATATTAATGCCTGGTTGCTTGGATTACCGGTCCGTTTTGTAGGTAATCTCCCTAAAACCGACGGTTTATCCTCCACTTCCAGGACGTAATTTACGGGTATTCGTTATTTATGTTACAATGAGCCTCATTAGTTTACGCATAACCCCTTTTTCGGAGTCGCGTTCCTCAAATCCGCCTAACACTCGGCAATGAGGCGCTTCCATATTATTATTATTATTAGTACCATTATTATTGTTATCATTATTATTATCATTATTATTACAGTGACAGCCGCTTGAAGCGTCATGGGAGTGGTGCTCATGTGCCCCGGTTATGCGCCAAAGAAACTCTGTCCAGCCCGTAAAGTGATGTGCACAGTCGTCTATACTGGCATTATTTTACGGTTCCAGCAAAGAAGTTTCAGTGGTGCAATAATCATTTGGCACAGTGATCTCAATTTCCTACAGCGTTTTAAGTAGCCTTTACTGCCTTACTATTACTACTCCTATTATTATTCTTATGATTGTTCTTACTATATATGCCCCGTTATTATTTCCTCAGCGGTGTAATCCCTTTAACACAGGCAATTGTCCTTTTACAATAGGAAAGCTTTAGTTTTAAGCCCATCGTTCATTTATTTTTGTAATTCTGGTATCCAAAAAATTTGTGTTCTCCGATCCCCTCTGACTTGGTTATCTATGCACTCCTTGTGGCAAAGTGGACCAGACTACCAGTACCCCTTTTGTCATTTTCAAAACCTCTGGCCGCGGACGTCCAGTACCCGTGCTGGGGGACGACCCCTTTTTTTTTTCGGTCTAGATTTCGTTTTTTTTTATTTTATTTATTTTTCCTTTTTTCTTCCCTATTTTCCAAATTTACGCATCGGTTGTTTTCCTCCCCCGGAACGTGGACGTTCCTAACCTGTGCTGGGGGACGCTGAGGCCAGTGATAAGAACCACATGGGTAAACAACCGATGCGGCTCCCCTGACGGGCAGCCACTGTTTTTCCAATAACAACACTAGAGACGTTACAACTGGAAAATCTATTCCGAGCGCCCCCCCTCTACTCGAGTCACTCGCCCCTCCACCGAGCGGGCTCCCTATAAATTAAAGGGGTAAACTTTACTCGGGGCAGTCGACCACCAACCTTCAAGTAGTTCGGGACTCTGCTTCACTTGGCCACAAGGGGATCCTCTATTCAACCGCTGCTTGAACACTTGTAAGTTACGCCATCTGTACCAAAGACTAACCTCCAATAAACCTGTATCTATATTGAACCCCGAGGCTTCGTTACTGATCATATTCCTCACATACCACAACTCATTAACCGAGACTGAACTCAGGGCGAGTCCAGTGCAACACCTAGCCTGGCTCCACACCTTCCGGGCCCCGCTTGCCCCGCACGCTGCTGGCCGAGCTTGCCGGAGCGAGCGCCCGACAAGGTAGCCCACCAGGCGCACAGCGACGCGCGGCGGGCTTGCCTACCCTGCGATCGCAGGCGCTTTCCAGTGTGTGTACCCGCTCCGCGGCCTTTCCAGGGGCTCAATCACGTGGCCTGCTTCTTTAGCAGTGGCAGTGCGAGTGCATCGTCTCTCACTGGGGCAGTGCCGCACTCAAAGGAGGGGGACGTTTAGGGTGACTTTTTGAGAAAAGTCGTCATTTTCGCCTTTGGGGTCGTTTGTCGAAACCTGCGTCATACTCAAACTTTTTTTTTTGTGAAATATGTAAGATGAGTTCTTCATGCACACATAATACTGGTCAGATAGATCAAAATCGATGTCGAACACAGAAACCCCAAAACTTTCATAAAACGCCTCAAAAGTGCGAAAACAGCCACAAATTTGTTTCGTCCCTCGGGTCGAAAAACGGTGGCCAGATTCGTGCTCCCCAGCCGATTTCACGTAAGAAACTGCATTTGCAGCCAAGTCGAGCCGACAGCGGCCGAAAAAAAATATATTGAAATTTTAGCAAAAGAGTCCAAAAAGTTGTCAGATAAATCGAACATTGGCCATATCTCCCAAACAGTTCATTTTTCGGACATAAAATTTTAGGGCGTTTTTCAGACCCGGTCGTGTACCTGGACCGGACTTCTTAAAAAAATGCCTCCATAGAAGTTTCACGCACACCCAGATGACCAGGTCCAGATTCACCCAAATTTAATTTCAGGGTCCACCCCGAGGGGTTACCCTCTCCGGGAATCATGTGTACACTCAACCTGGGAATCATTAGTAATTTTTTGGAAAGTTTAATGAAAATTCTTATAATTTCAATAGTATGCTGTCGTAATCTTGCAATATTATCCCAAAATACGAAGAAACAAAATAATTTCTTTAAAAATTCTCACTTTTTCCGTGGGAATCGTTCAGGAATCGTGGGAATCTGGAATCGTGTGTACACGGAAATAAGAAGTGGGTACCCCTCGGTCGACCCATCGTTCAGGAAAACGCTCATAAATTTCTTGGTCAAACGGTTCAGCCACGTTTTTTTTAGAATACCTTAAAACACTAACACAACAAACCAAATCGTCTTGTAATTACACTCTGTGCACACTAAATTACTAAGTAGTTTTTTCGTGCATAGCTTTGCACGATATTGAGCATACGCGTGGAATGCACAGATTTGTGCGCAACAACGCACGTGGTGCTGCATAACAATGCACATTTTCATGCTTAGCTACGCACGAATTCGTGCATTTCCAAACGTATGCTCAATTTCGTTCAAAGCTATGCACAAAAAACTACCTAGCAATTTAGTGTGTTTGGTTGCGCGTGGTTGTGTGTCCTTCGCCAAGAATGCATTCCTTCAAATTAAGTGTGGTTTCAGAAAACAGGTTTAGATGGCAGGCGCGAATTAAAGGGGGGAGCCAATTCCCCCCCCCCACTTTTTTTGGGTACAAGATGGCCGCCGACAAGGAAAGCAGCATACACTCCTTTGCCTCTGTAAGCGGGCAAAATCGCTTCATGACCCCCGCTCCATGAATCCGCGCCAGTTGAATGGCATGGTTTCTGCAAAGTTCCACTAGGTTCCACTTGGTAGTTTCCAATCTGGTTGCTTGACGGTAAACTCCACACGTTCCCAGCCACTTTCACTTTCAACACAATGTCGGCACAACAAGCGGCCAGGCGGTGAGTCTGCAGGACGGCATACCCTGCGAGGAGGCGGCGGCCGCGAGGACGAGCAGGACGAGGGACTTGGCGGCCATCCTCTGGGCAGGCGGTAGCACCACTGCCGGTGCTGCTCCACTGGCTGGCCGCGTGCGCCGCGGACGCTGCGATAAGGGGGTCAAGGCGATGGCGCGGCCACGAAGAACAACAACAGGAAGGGGGCAAAGTGCGCGCTGCGAGGAGGAAAAGAAGCAAGTGCATTCCTGACTGGCGGGGTAAGAGGGGAGGAGGTTGAAACGCGTAATCATTTTCACTTCCATTTTCCGTATTTTACTGTGTAGGCACTCCAGAGCTATTTCAAACATTCTTAATTGTTATAAAACTATCTCAGAACGCATTTAGTGACCATTCTGCTCTGTAATTTGTTTTATTTGGGAAACTGCTGTACCGTATTTAAGACTCGGCCGACTCGGCCGCGGGAATGAAAAATTGGTACAGCGGTGCACTGTTACGAACCAAACAACGCTAATAACCCGCTTCAAAACGATGTCATGAATATTTCCAAAGATGCAAATTGTTAAAATAACATAAACTCCCCCTGTGGGAGCTTTAAGAGATGTTCGGTGCAAAATTTGGTTAGGTGTTGGTTGGTGTTGTAGTTGGTGAGAAACGTGAGTGAGTACATACAGAGGGACAGGGAGACAGACAGACACACGACGAGTCACTTTTTGGTGCGCCTAAACACAGCAAGGGCCCGCAATCGCTCGCCAAATAAAAAAACAAACTATCCTGCGACAAACTCAAACGGCCACTTTGAGCCTAGAAAAAAAAAGAGAGAAAAAAACCCGAGACAAACTCATAAGGCTACTTCGTGCCTTAAAAAAAGACAAACTGAAGAAAATTTACGATTAGCCTAACCTATGCAAGATAATACAAAATGATTTCCTTACTTCTAAATTTTTTCCAAAATGAGGATAAAAATTATGAAAATTATCACTGACATAAGCGCTTTATACCTCAACAGCAACCAGGGAGATAACCATTGTAATCTGCTTCCATTTACGTACCTTGAATGAGATTGTTTTGTAATCAACCTTAAACAAGGTAGGTGTACGCCAGACCGTGTCTTGTCGTAACAGGCTTCGCGATACTGCGCCAGTAACGACATTCCATGCCTGGCGTTACACCTACCTTGGCTTGCGGCGCTCCCTGCTTGCCTTCGGCAAGCTGTTTCAAGGTTTGTTGAGGCAATAATGAGTGTTAAAGGGTCGAAATAGACTATTTTAGAAAATTCGGGTCCCAACGTGGTTGAAACTTTGGTCGGGGGTCGAAATGGATTTCATTTCCGTCATCAGCACCTTTTAAAATATACGAATCGATGTAAAAATGTCTTAAAAATGTGAAGTCACTAAAAAGTTGCACTTTTTCTGCCGCTTTTATAGTGTTTTTAGTTGTTACGACTGAATGAATTGAGATAGGAAGCTGGATTTTTGCGTGTAGCGAGCTAAGGACAAACCTAGTAACCCTGCGAAATTTCAGTCAGATCGCCTGAGCCGTTCAGAAGGAGTAGTGCTGACAAACAGACAGTTAAAACTTTCCAACCCCAGTGGAGTAACTGGCTTCCCTAATCGCTCAGCCAATTACAATGTGGGTACAAATGTCCGATTCCGTCTTCGCAACATAACAGCTCATGGAATAGTCGGACACAGCCAAACTATGGCATGGCAAAAAGTCACGCGACACCAGGAAATTTTTTTTTCTACGCAACGGACGAACTTTTTCTTTGCAATTCGATTAAAAAAAGTTCGCAAAGGAAGTTTTAAAGACAAAGTCAGTAAAACTTCGTGCTCCGTCGTACTTTTCTTTGCAAGCTGTCAAGAGTGCAAAAAGTAGGCAGTCCCGTTACACATTACTGGCAGGTGGATCTCTCCCAATTCGGCCTAGAGGGCGTTTGCCGCGCTTGAGAAAAACAAAGGTTTGGAGGAGATAAAACAAGAATTTTGTGGTGCGCAATAATTTTGTTGGAAGGGTCGGATGCGGTATTTTCGTCCCAAGTATGCCCAATTCGGTTGGGGGTCAAAAATTTACATTTGATTTAGTATTGAAATGTAAGACACACGCGGCGCACGATGGGCTGCCTACCTCCAGGCGCTGAGGCTGGGTCGGTCCGTCACGTCCGCGGTTCTTGCGGTTACGCACTGATTTCACTGAAAATAAAAAGGTCGGACTTCCGACCCTTTAAGGGGTGTACTAAAATGTTAGATCGAAAAAAGGGTCATACACAAATGCATGACCGAAGAAAAGGTCGAACACCAATATGACCGTTGTAAATGTCACACAAAAATGAATGATCGTTGTAAAGGTCATACACAAATGTATGACCGAATAAGGGTGATACTTTTTTTTGTATCACCGGTGAAGGTTGATATATCCCCAAGCTAAACGAGGGCCAGCCTCGCCAATGTCTGACCTTTCTTTGGTCATACATTTGTGCAATTTCAGTATTGGCGGTTGTTCGCGTGATTCGAAAATACCGGTCTTTGTAGGCCTGGCAATTAAGGGGTATTGAAAAACACGATTTTTTGAAACCAGCGCAAGCGGAAAATTATTCTTTAATCTATTTAATGAACCTACACTAAAACTGAGACCGGTCAAATAATATTTAGGGGTCGCCAATGTTTTTCAAATGTCCAATTTCGACCCTTTTTTGCTGAAATCCGTTTATGATTGCGTTCTGAGTTCCAGAGGAACCGGGACGAGACCGAGCACACCGGACTCGATTGTTTCTCTTTTTACTAAGTAGGGCGAGTCTAACGAGACCTCGTGGGGTCCGATCGGACCTCTCTGGGCAAATTGGTAGCGTTGTTTTCGTTTAAAAAGTGCGTTTTATTCACTTTTTACATGTTTGGAATTTTTTACCTTGTTTATGGCTGCAAAGAAACATAAGACCTCAACGCAATGTAATAGATAAAAGTCTCAGCTTTCCAATGCCATGTCGGAAAATGCTCTACAACCCTTCGTTTGAGAGATACAAGCTTTAAACGAATGACATTTCACTCAAAATTGCAGTAAAAATCATGTTTTTTTGTTAATTACAGTTAGTTCTAGGGTATTAGGGTACATTGGCGTTGGGTAAATGATTGAAATATTACTAAATGTTCAAATTTCAATTCGGAAACTTACAGTAGATGTTTTCCTACAAGAAAATCTTCATGTTGAATCAGTTGAAATGCCATTTAAGATGAACAAACGTTTTGAAGCAAAACAACCCAAACAGCTGCCCAAAGGGTGTGACCTTGACCGAGCCCCTGCTGTACTAAGATTCAGGATGGAAGAAGCCGCTGGGCCTGCTGGCTACGCATCCCCAGCTACCGCAACAAGACCTGGCCCGTCCGGCCCCATTGACACACCCCGAGGACGCCGCCTCATTGCGCGGGTGAGGAGCGACCCGTCGAATCGTAATGGGCTTGTAACTGTGGCACAAATCAAAACTTAATATATTAAAAAAATTTAGGAACTGATCAAAGTTTTGAAATAACCATAAAAATTTATGAACTTTTGTGAAAACGGCGTGTTGCTACGACAATTTTAA
Organism: Stenchaetothrips biformis; assembly: GCA_030522485.1. Classification (NCBI taxonomy): domain Eukaryota; kingdom Metazoa; phylum Arthropoda; class Insecta; order Thysanoptera; family Thripidae; genus Stenchaetothrips; species Stenchaetothrips biformis. The sequence goes on from CM060096.1 coordinate 533,222, forward strand.
CCTATGAAACAGTGTCTAAAAATAACGACTGAAACCTCCAATTTTTTTTTAAATTGCTTAGATTTTTCCTGTGGGTTTGAATCTGCATTTACTTTACAGCAAAATTACAATTTTGAACTAATTTCAAGAGATTTTACAACGCTCATTAAAAATGCAAGGAGACAAAAGGACTGGCTGGACCCCAGCCCGGACCCTCCCCCACACCACGCCGGAGTAGTCGGCCGTCAACCACCACCGCGCTACGCCGCGGCTTCTACCATCCTGAATCTTAGTATAGTTGCAAACATGACCAGCAAGCAGCTGAAAGGACTGGGGACGTTGAATTTGTTTTGACGGATTTGCCGTGCCACTGCAAAACGCAACGCGCGCACAATGTCCCAGACGACAAAGTGAAGTATGGCCGAGTATGGCGCGATAAAAAAAAACAAAAACGCAAGAGCCTTATTGCCACTTTGAAACGCAGGAAAAAAAGCCGAAGAACAAGACAAAGGCACAATTTGAGTACTGCATTATTTAAAATAATTGTCATGAGAGTATTTTTGCTACTTCGCAGTCAAAAGAGAAAATGACAGAGGTGGTAATGATTCAGAACGTTTGTTCATCTTAAATGGCATTTCAACTAATTTAACATGGAGATTTTCATCTGGGAAATCATCTTATGTAAGTTTTCAAGAAGAAATTTTAACATTTAGAAATGTTTCAATTATTTAGCTAAAGCAGATGTACCCTGATACTCTAGAACTAACTGTAATGAACAAAACAAGCTAAGGCCCACCTTTCCGTCGAACCGAGTTGCCAGCTCCGCTTTGCTGCGCGGGCAACATGGTTCGTCAGGGGGCAGGACCAGCTTGGCCTGCCAGCGGCTTCTCCTCGGCCCTTCGGCCCTCGCGTCACGTCAGACGTCGCTTGGCCCAATCGCAGGCTATGTCTCGGGTTCCCCAGACCCCCGGTTCTAAGTGGTCTAAAGGGTCTAAACGGATTTCATTTTCGTCATCAGCACCTTCAAAAACCTACGAAGTGATGAAAACTTCCTATATCGTGTAAAGTGCCTAAAAAGTTGCATTTTTCTGCTTTTTTTTTTCCAGTGTTTAACGTTTGTATGACTGATGGGGATTTTTAGCGTGTGGTGAGCCAAGGACATACCTAATAAACCTGCAAAATCTCAGTTAGATCGGCCGAGCTTTTCAGGAGGAGAAGTGCTGACACACAGACAGACAAAACTTTCCAATCCTACTGGAGTAACTGGCTTCGCTAATCGCTCAAGCAGTTATAATTTCTGCTTCTGTTTTTGCGAATAGCAAATGTATCATCTGCTAGAAAGACGACAAAGTTCAGAGTTTGAGTGACTTCCCTTTAAGGTATGGTTAAAGAGTTTAGAACCGAAACAAATCTGGCAAGATTCGATTCATTTTGAAGTCGAAATGTCAAAGTTAAATCTTAAATTATCGTGTCAAAAGTAAGGTAGGCAGAAAACATAAAATTTCTAAAATGACAGAGAAGTTGAAATTAGCACCGAATTGTTTACTTCGATTCGTTTTTTATTGGAATTAGATTTGAAAAATAATTTAAGATTCGGGCCAAAAACGTGATTTATACTCTTATTTGATCCATGAAGTGGAAGAAAGAAGTAACTCAATTTTGAGGAGAAACAAAAACCTGTTTTCAGTAAAAACTAAAGCTCAATGAGCCAATGTTGTAAATGATTTATACGTCAGTAAAACATGACAAAAATTATGATAATTTTCAAAAGAACCAGACCACTCTGTCTAGGGTTTCTGTGAGTTACTCCCTTGCATCGAAGTCGAAAAAAGAGTCATTTACACTATCCTCTTTTAAATTAGATGGAATTTCGAGGTAACTCAAGGGCAACATGTGGAAAAAGGAGCTATCTCAACTTGCGTCCAAATTATCCTGTCGCATTTGGAGACAAGTACAGATGTGTCTAAATGTCACAATGGCATTTGGAGGCAAGTGTAATTGAGTCTAAATGCCAAAGTTGAAAAAAGAGATAAGTCCATTTACACCTAATGAAGCCAAAAAGCTTGAAATTTGATGAATACGTATTTTCAAAAGTAATGCATCAAATCACAACTCTTGGAGTGGAAGCCTACCCTGTGTTGGGATTGCACTGTGGGCTGCTTTCGCTAACGAAGTGTCGCCGTCATTACGCTATGTAATTTATTTTCCTGTGAGTTTCATCAAATTTCAAGCTTTTTGGCCTCATATGGGATAAATAGACTTTTTTTTTTTTTTTGCAACTGTGACATTAAGACTCAATTGCACTTGCCTCCCAATGCCATTGTGACATATAGACACAATCGTACTTGTCTCCAAATGCCATTGGATAATTTCGGCACGAGTTGAGTTGACTCCTTTGTCCTAGGCATGCATAAAGATATAACTTGAGTTAGCTCCTATTTCCAAGCTTTTCAACGGACTCATGTGATATTGGGTGAGTTGACTCTATTTTCCGCTCGGTTGAAACCGTGAAAGGAGCCAAGTCAAGATATATCCTTTTTCCATGTCGATTTTCTCTTAAACTACTTGGAATTGAGTTAAATAATTTAGTGTGGTCATGGCAACCATTCTAAAGAACAACAATATAGAAAAAAATACATTTATGTTTAGCGGCTGTATCTCTCAAACTAAGGGTCGTAGAGCATTTTCTGCCACGGCATTGGAAAGCTAAGACTTTTTACTACAACGATGCGTTGAGGTCATATATTTCTTCGCAGCCATAAACCGGGAAAAAAATGCCAAACTTGTAAAAATTGAATGAAACGCACTTTTTAAACGAAAACGACGCTACCAATTTGCCCAGAGAGGTCCGATCGGACCCAACGAGGTCTCGTTAGACTCGCCCTACTTAGTAGACAGAGAAACAATCGCGTCCGGTGTGCTCCGTCTCGTCCCGGTTCCTCTCCCTGATGAAAATGGAGTGTTACTCGGAGCGTCAACGAAGTGCGCTCGGAGCGTTATCGAAGCGTAAGAACTTGGTTGCTACTCCGCTGACACTCTAGTAACACTTGCCTGCTTTGAAGGAAGCGTCAACGGAGTGGCCGTGCCCCTTCGTTTACGCCCCGTGGCCTGCCGCCCCGTGAACGCTCCGCTGGCGCTTCGTTGGCGCCTCCCAACGAAACGGCAAAGACGGAATTTGAACTGAGAACCTGGGGACGCTGCACTGCAAATTGATTCCGAAGTGCGTTTTACTGTCCGTTTCTGTCGCTCCTCTACGAAAGGCCCATAAGCGCGAGTAAGGCAGAGTGACGTGATGTGTGAAATCAGTCTACTTGGGATAAGAAGGATAAAGAGATAATTCGTTGATTTGCATTCCCTGTATTTTATTGGTTAACACGAATGAAAATAGTACAACTAAGTGTTAGAACTTCATTTCACAAAAATTAGGCCCTATAGCGATTGTAGTTAATGTAACTAATATCCACTCCAACACCCAAAAGGTACTTCACAAAGGTAGCTGCCTTCTGTGGTACAGCAGTACATTGCAACATTGCCTTTTTTACTTAAAGGTGCAACGAACAATTCTCCCTCTGCAGTTACTGCGTTAAATGGTAGGAAAGTTTTAGGAATCATAAAGTCATCAATTCTGACTTTTCCCACTTCAAAAAGTTTTATGAGAACATAAACCCTTTTGTTATCAGTGAAGATCCCTCTGATCTGTCCAAATTTACTGCCTGAAACTAACACATATGCATTATTGCGTTTTTTATTAAAGGCAATTTGTTCTGTGGTAAATTTACATTTCTTGAAGAACATTTTATCATAAAATAGCACATCTTCATCAAAGTTCTTAAACCTTTGAAGAGCCACATCCTCCACTTCATTTAAATAAGCTATTTTTCCTGTTCCAACAAGTCGGACATTGTCAACATTTCTAACTTTCTTTAAAGAACGGTTTAATATTTGTTCACAATATTTCAGTGCCTCTTTACTTGTATTAAATTTATGTACTAACTGAGGCAAAGAACCATGTCAGAAACTTGCACACTAGCTGCTTAACAATTTGATTTGGACTATGGCACATTAACAGCATAAGTCTATTTTGTCCTTCATACAGAAAGCAGTTGTGGGTATATATTGGTCCCCAATTTAAAACCTGATCAGGAATGTGTAGCAACAGATGCTCGTTATAGTTCATTTCTTCCTCCCCAAAGTACTTTTGGTAAAGAAAAACATATCGTAACAGAAGTCTTAGTACTTGAGAAACCTCATCTTTAGATATTGACTGTTTCAGTAATATAGACGTGGCTGTGCATAGAAGTGCCAAGTGGGTCACATGCTTTGGTTTTAAAATTCCCTGCACACAAGGTATGCAATAGAGAACAAGCCACCCTCTCCATTCAGAAGCCTTCCAGTTTGCCATCTCATGCAATGTTCGAGGAAGTCTTGTCACAATTTTAGGGGGTGCAAAACACAAGAGTCGTGCATCTAGTGCATTAATAACATGACCCATCGCAATGTGATCTTCCATACCTATCCAGAACTTCTTCCGTTTTGAGTCAAACAAAAGACCCATGTGACTTTTGATTACTCCCTGCAGAATTGCATGCATACAATCTGGAATAAATCCAGAAATCAGGCTAAAATGATCAAGAAATAGCAAAGGGGAGGGACCCTTTACACCCTTGTACTTTCTTTTTGATTCATCTGTCTCATTTCTCAAAAAAAAAAGCTTCATTACAGTCACTTATAGTAGACTCTCTAGTTCTAAGTGGTACTGCATCACTAGAAGTAAGATATTTCTGACCTTTACGAGTACGAACAGTCTTGTGATAGCAAAATGTACACCCATAAAAAGAATTAAATGCAGCCATGTTCAACATTTGGTACCTAGCAACGGAATCAACCACTGCACACAATGGCAGAACTAAACTTGTAATTTGAGACCCTTTGTAAGTCCAACTGAAGCCAGTGCTTGAAAGCTAATTTGCCTGCTGGACAAATGGTGTTAAAAACATGGTTTGATTTGGATCTTTATGCCCACAGTATAAGCCAGCAAGAAGAACATATCTATCACGTTCATGGGGTGGAAGTTCATTGATGGTCAAATAAATAGGCCACAGGGTTCTATGAGACGATTTACCAATCGGCATTCCATCAGTGTTGAAAGAATAAGAAAAGTTGTGAGGGTTTGCTAATATACCATTATTTAAAAAATGTTTCTGATATAATGCACCATCGTAAACATCTTCAAAGTTTTCTGGGTGTTTTTTCTTTCTATTAAAGCGGTATGAAAATAAAGATTCCACAACACTCTCTTTCTGAAAGAGCTCTTTAAACTGGTCCTCTAAACTTAATGATACGAAAAAGCTCTGAGTTTCTTGTACCTTGACCAGCTGTGAACATTCACAGGTAACAGTTTCTTCCAACTCAGCCTTATTACCTAAATACTTGTTACACTTTCTATTAGAGCAGTATACATGATATGCAGTACCAGGTTGTTTATGGCCAATTTGATTCTTGTACAAATACTTGGTTGCCGGAACCTTATCACAGTTGTAAATAGTATTTATCAAATTTAGAACATCAACCTGAGCAGCCCATGACAGACTGTGCCTAATGGCAAGTGATACAACCATAATAACCACATCATCAGATGTTAAATTTGAGCAAGGACAAATGGTCACTTTAGGTTCTCTATTTTCAATATCCAAAATAACTTCTGCTTCTTCTTCCTCTACTTCGTTTCCTTCAGACTCGTTCGAAATGTTGTCAACATCTGAAGCGCCAAGATGGCTTTCATTATCCATGTGATCTAAGTCGGAACTACTGCTGCTACTGGACGATACTTCTTCTTCCTGGTGAAAGATAAATAATCAGTAGAACAAGTGCAGTGTGAGACAAATTAGGCCACTTTTCTATTTTCTATAAGAAAAATCCAATTGAGTTAAGCGCATGGTTTCTTGAAAAAAATATGTTTCCAGTCCGCAGAAAATTTTGGGAACGGTTTACATAAACCTTCACTCAGGAGATTATTATTTTCAATTCACTTATTTTGGTAGTTATTTTTAATGAAGCTATAATGTAACCACATCCTCAACCGTTCCCAAATTTGTGGACTGGACATGACAAACAAACAATACTTTACAAGAAGCTTAAAAGAGCCAAAGTAAAATAGGTCTTACATTTGCAAGTGCTCCAACATTTAACCTGGGCACAGGCTGTCTCCTTGCACGTTTCTTTCTTCTATTAGAGGCCTGAGGTAATTTAAGAAAATTCTTGTAATAAAGTTCAAACAAGCGATTGCCTTCATGGCAATTATTTCCAAATTCATACCTCAATGCCTGCATTCAAGTTCTGACTGGAATGTTCATCCGATGACGTTGATGACGAAGAAGAGCATGGTGGAAATTGTAGGTTACCGTGAAGTTCTAATTCTTGGCCATCATTTAGATTATTGTTTTGCTGTGACACAAGGACCAACTATTAGTGTCACAAACATTCCACTCAACTGTGAAACCTAGGTGCACATTGCCAGTTGTTTGGTAAGCTTCCTGTAGGTTTGTTTACCTCTGCTTCTTCCCTTGCATTTCGTTCTTGTAGGCGCGCGGCGGCTCTTCTCCTTCTTTTCAGTAATGTGCAACGTGGAACTTTCACACTTGGATCCCACAAATACTTTTTGTACATTTTATTAGTGGGCTAAAGTAGGAGAAAGAACTTGGCTGTGCCGCGCACACTGGAACTGGAAGGGGTAACACAAACTTTTAAATCCTGGTAGCCGAAGAAAATATATAGAGTGGAATCTCGTCCTATTCGAAGTAAAACCAATTTTTAAATTTCCAAACTGGTAACAGTTTTAAACAGATAAGCTGCATTTGAATCGCGCCATCCGCAAAACAACCTTTTTTTTTTGTGTGTCTGTTGGTATCACCGAATGCGCCACCAGCGCCCCTAGCGGACAATTTCTCGGCGACTGACGCTACATCGGCTCTTTGTGTTATTGTTCTGTTCTGGCGGTGGAAGATTCTCTGACAAATTTACGTGTTTCGATGCTAACCGTCCCTTAATTTATTGATTGTAGTTTTGCATCTGTGATTTAACATGTCTGAACCTATTGAGCACAATAAGAAATGGTTTGTAAGGTTGAAGTGGTACGACGATGAGATTGCTACAGTGCCGTTGTCTAGGGTTCGTAACTTCCACCCCAAAAGTCTTACAGACTTTGATAAGAATAAGTGGTACAGAGTGAAAGGAAGCAAAGAAAAATACAAAGATGGGAAAGCCCATAGCGCATGGGCTCTCATCGGTCTGATATCAGGTGCGTGTGAGTTCGTGTGAGGCGCCAGTAAAGGTTATAGTGCCGGTTGTTTGTGCCATCCATCACTGAATTTTGTGGATACTTTCCAGAAACTTTCGAAGGAGCTGCTAACCCGTCCAAGAGGATTGGCTTTCCTCCACTTCCACCCCCTCCTTCCGACCCTGAAAGTTCATCATCAGAAAGGGAAAGGCTGAAGGAGATATACAGCCAGAACACAACGGCTGAGATAGCCAAGGCAGTAAGTGCTTAACTTGGTAAAGTAATATTTCAGGATTGAGCCTGTGTGAAATACTATTAATCATTGTTACAGGTACATTTAAAACAGGCGAAGAAGAATGCCCATGCTGAGTCTTTTAACAAATTTGAGAATGCGTTCATGAATCGGACAGGAGACAATTCCTCGGAAAATGTGGCGGAGTTGAGGAAAAAAATTAAACAACTGGAAGATGATTTAAATAAGGAAAAACAGAAACAAATGCAGAATAACCTTGAGTCCAAGACACTTGAAAAAAGTGTAAAGGACTGTTTTGTAACTCATGTTACCCAATTTAACGAGATGATGCTAGCCCGAGAAACTGCGTTCAAGGCATCAGTTGAGCAAACTCTTCTCACATATCAAGATAATATCAACCGTGAGCTTAGAAAGATGAACGCCCTCTTAAGTAAGTCAGACGGCATGTTAAATTTAGTGAGAACTAGGCATTGGGTAGAAAGTCACCATTAACCTTAGTTTGAATTAGGTTTCTTGCGATGCACCTTGCTTCATACAATGAGGTGTGCATATTTGTAAATAACTATAAACTTTAAAGGTAGTGATATTTTTTTTTTTACTCTAAAGTATAAAAATTTGGTTAGTTTTATCTGGAATATTAAAGTAATAAATTCATTTTGTGATATTTTGTGGGCCAGTAGCAGCAGTTACAATTATTTTTAGTTGGGTTGTGTGTTATCAATTTTTGGTCTTGATTTGGCCCGCTGTTTTGGTAGCCGTTGGGGCTTTAATCAAAACGTGCCACGGGAGATTCCCTTATTCTTAAATTGAGTCTCAAACCAACGGTTAGACTTTTTATCATGGTTCACCACTCAGCTAAGTGTTATTTCTACCAAAATTATTTTATTTTTAGCTTTTCAAATAGTTGTAAAATTTTATTTAGTCACACTAGTTTTTCTCAGCCTTGGAGGCTCTAAACCAGTCAAGTCAGCTGACTCTAAAGTATTTCTAATTTGAACAACATTTTGAGTGCCTTGTATGATGCAATATAATTATGCTGTACTGACTGAAGTGAAAGTTTCTTTCTTATTTGAAGCTGCTTGCACGAGGACAATTTTTAGCTCAATTATGCATTTGTCTAGTCATATTTCTGGTTTTATGCATTGAATTCTTTTATTTAAAGTAATACTTGTACTGTATTTGCACTGTTTATTTGGATACTTTACTGATTCCAAATGTTACTTCTGTGATAGATTGTGATATTTATGTAACATACTCTAATTATTTTGGAAATTTGTTTCTGCTATTGCTTTAAAAGCAAAGATTAATTTTGTCACAACATAGTTGTTTTTTCCAAAAGTACTATTCACTAGAAGTTTGATGTACGGCACAATTTTATTACACCTTACTCTGGCGTCTTACGTTTGTATGTAAGAGAAAAAAAATGGGAAAGAGACTTCTGGGCTATAATATTAGCTTCAGTTAGTGCATAAGTATTTGGATGAGAGTTGGCCAGCTGTTTTGTGGACCCTTCGCATGCTTGCTGTGTTTGTCCGAAGACGCCGTATTGCCAATGATCTTATAATTTTGGTAAGAGAGTTGATCTCATCTTCAATTTTTGAGAGGCATATTTGGCTGACATAAGTGAATGGACAAGAAAGTTTTAAGTTTTAATTTGGCTAGGTGAAAGGCTGCCTGCCTCAGAAGGAAGCACCAGATCGGTGTCTGCCACCACAACTTCCACATCGAAAGAAGGCTCAGACCAGGTTCGGTGAAATTTTTTTTATCAACATGAAATTGTGCATGGTAAAACCAGACTATTTACTAATTACAGACTTGGTTTTACAGGTGGTTCTAAGCCAGCAGCATGGTCTGACCATGTCATCGCATAGCCACAGTGCCATGACTGCTGCTTGCAGCGATGCAGACTGGGGCAAAGCTCTATTGTTTGGAGTCTTTGGGGAGGAAGCCCACTCCTATAGAGTGTTCCCAAGAAATAAAGCGGGTCAAAACAAAAGAAAATTCCCCAAATCCTTTTTGGATACAGCCAAAGGTATGTTAGTGTGTCTTTTACATGTTATTTGCCGTTTAATTATATTGTACTACTTATTTTTGTTTTTCTTTCTTCTCAGAACTCTACAAGAAACATGGCAAACGGCTTGGCTATGAACAGGAAGATATTAATAATAATGTACCAAAGGTCCCTGCTTACTTAGCAGATTTGGCTGCTAGTATGGATAGAACAGTTAAAAAGTAAGGGCAAGTTCAATTTTTATCAGTTTATCTGGTCAGAAGACATAACCCGCCTGCAAGACATTGTACTTTCTTTCTAATTTGAATACTTTCAGATCTAGTTCGGAATGTGGAGATGAAGAGAATGACGAGAAGAGGAAGAAGGACAACAACCCAGAGGAGCAGAAGGGCCAGGACAACCAGGAGGAGAAGACGGACAATGACACGAAGGAGCAGGAGGGCCAGGACGACCAGGAGGAGAAGACGGACAATGACACGAAGGAGCAGAAGAGCCAGGAGGACATGAAGAGGAAGAAGAAGAAGAGGAAGAAGGACCAAAGCGACCAGGAAAACAGGGAGCCTCTGGATCTGGACGACCTTCGGGATGAGTACTGGAGAATGCAGAATGGCTATCAGGAGCAGGGCCTCAGGGAAAACGACGCTGTCCTCCTGAATATTTTAGATGGTGACCCTATGATGGGTGGGCCATTAATGGAGGAGGATGAAGATGGAAGAATGTAAGAATATTCCCTCTATAAAAACCTAGTAAGGATTTAAAAAAACCTGCCTGGGTGTAATTTCTAAAATGTTGTTTTTGTTTTTCTTTTGCAGCTGTTTATCAAGTCCACCAAAATTTGGCTTCAGAACTATTCTAAAACTGTAAGTTACGTAATAAAGTTTGTTTATGAATGACTTCTGTGATTAAATCAACGTACCTTTCCCTTTTCTCACCAAATCTCACCAAGAATTCCCCTGGCAACGATTCCACTCCGGTTACACTCCGTTACGGCTCCCTGACCCTCCCGGTTGACGCTCCATTGCCACTCGGAGAACACTTCCCCTCCGATGCCACTCGCTGGACGCTTCCCTGGCAACGATTCCACCCCGGCTACACTCCGTTACAGCCCCCTGAACCACCCGGTTGACGCTCCGTTACCACTCGGAGAACACTCCCCCTCCGATGCCACTCGCTGGACGCTTCCCTGGCGACGATTCCAACCCGGTTACACTCCGTTACAGCTCCCCGAACCACCCGGTTGACGCTCCGTTGCCACTCGGAGAACACTCCCCTTCCGGTAACACTTCAACGACACTCCGACGCCACTCCGTTGCCACTCGCCGCTAACACTTCCTTGCGCCTTCCTCCGAATCAGGCGTTTACTTTTAACCTTCCTTGACGCTCCGTGCGAACACTCCGTTGTCGCTCCGAGTGACACTCCATTTTCATCAGGGCTGGAACTCAGAACGCAATCATAAACGGATTTCAGCAAAAAAGGGTCGAAATTGGACATTTAAAAAACATTGGCGACTCCTAAATATTATTTGACCGGTCTCAGTTTCAGTGTAGGTTCATCAAATAGATTAAAGAACAATTTTCCGCTTGCGCCGCTATGAATTTCGAAAAATCGTGTTTTACAATACCCCTTACTGGCAATGAACCGTGGGCACGTTGCGCGGCCACGGGCGCGGCCTAGCTCACTGCCCTGCAGAGTGGCCTCTACTGCGGGGAGGCGTTTCGTTTGTGACCGATTCACTCCGCAATGTGTTGCAGCCAAGCAGTGGGGCCGGTGCCTGCAACCCGCGCTCTATTCGTGTTGCACGCACGGAAAGCGAGACGAAAACATTGCAGGGGCTGCGCACTAGCTCGTTGTTAAAAATTAATAAAATTTAAGGACATTTATGACGAATTTTGGCACTTTTTGACACTAATTTATTGCACTATCGGTGCGATGAAAACTGGGACAAGTGCACACGCCAAATTTTTAGGTACACCCTCATATTCTTACGCTGAAACGGTCTGCGTATCATACATAAAAATGCAAACATGCATACTACAATAAAATTCACCGTACCTTAAACTTAATCATGCGTAATACGATGAAATCATACGTACCTTATGTACGAAACTTGCATAATACGGCCTAATCATGCATACCTTACGTACACAACTATGCATATTACGTATGTGCAAATTTAAGCATACCTTACGGTGACAAATCATCGTATTATGTATAAAAATCATCGTAAGAAAATGAGCGTGTAGAATTTTGTGCGTGGTGATGCAGGATTCTATACATGCGTAACAATGAGCATAAAATTGTGCGCAAATTTATGCTTTTTAGGCACGAAGTAGAAAATTCATGTATAATTTCTTAGATAGTGAGTGCAATGCAGAGAAGTGCATTTCCGTGTACCAAACAAACTGTCGGTGAGAGCCACCGGAAATGAAATCCGACCAATAGCAGCGCCTCTGTACCGCTTACACCAAAAACGCTGGCACCCCTGAAAAAGCGCGTTCGAAAGAAAATCGTCTTTCACTGCAGCTAGAAGACATCCAACAATTGCATTGACGTTGTTTTCGAGCGTGGCCATTTGGATCGGCCGGTCGGTCGGTGATTGTTGACCAGAGTGTCTCGCGCGCCTGCGCGAAGGCGCTGTTGTTTTCAAAAGTGCCAACCTCAAATGTTCGTTACTCTTTGAATCGGAGTGAAATAGGGCATTAAACTGCGTGCCAGTGCACATTCATTTGAGACTAAACATTTCCTAATGAAGTTTGAGTGTGACTGTAAGTCCCTTTTCGAAAACAATTGGCGTGTAGCTGCTCCTTGTAGAGAGGTTGGATGGTACTTCTGAATTCAGATGAAACTATCTTGACACGGCGGTGATGCACTTTTCTAACCTCAAACAAAGTATTTAAAAATTGGTGAAATGAATTATTTTACTGCACGTTTCTGCGAATAACTTGACCTTCATGTATTATGAAACTGTCATAAATGTCTATTTTTTGACACAAATTGACACGCAGCTGGTCTTGTACGTAAGTTTTGGTTTTATGTTCTACCAAATATAAACAGAACTCCAATCAACGCAGTCCTAGCTCCGCTTTATTTGTTAAACCAGAACATAAATATAAAAATTAACTTCGTGACTACTAGGATTTCTTGAAATCGTATTTTTTACTTTGATTATTGTGAAAATTTCATGTATGCACAAAATCGTGGATGTTACACAAAAAAAATTCTACCTAAACTTTTGGTGCGCACAGGAGCGATCGATACGATATCCAAAGCCTTTGGATAAGGAGTGTGCTGAAATCTTCCGTGGTGTTTTGCTGCTCCCGAAAAATATGCTAAGGAAACACTGCTAATGCTGTGAGCCAACCGTCGTGTACCAGCATTTGTTCAGTTATTTGTTGAAAGTGTAAAAAGAATATTGAGTGAAGGTGAAGCCAGCTGCACGTTACCGCTAGGCCGTCTGTCGCACCGGTTCGCGGCTGCCAGCGACGCACTGCGTCAAGCTGCGCGGAGGGCTCAAGCACTCACGGTGGAGCGAGGCGAGGCACGGGCGAGGCGACTCGAAGCCCCCACGGACCGCCGCTCAAAACCTTTTAGCCTTGCCATCCCAGCCGCTCACTCGGTCGGCTCGAGAGCACAAGCATTATGATACATTTATAACAAGGCAGGTGTACGCCAGACCGTGTCTTGTCGTAACAGGCTTCGCGATGCTGCGCCAGTTACGACAATCCACGCCTGGCGTTACACCTAACTTGGCCTGCGGCGCTCCCTGCATGCCTTCGGCAAGCTGTTTCAGGGTGTGTCGAGAACACTGAGAATGAAAGAGTCATGATAAGGACTAAAATTTTGGGTGAGGAATTCTTTATTACCCAAATTAGGTGAGGAAACCTCCCTCACCCAAATTTGGGTGAGGAAGCCTTTCTCACCCTAATTTGGGCGAGGAAGCCTTCCTCACCTAAATTCGGGTGATAAAGTATACCTCGCCAAAATTGAGTATTGATCAAGACTCTTTCATTCTCAGTGAAGTAGTTCACCACGTGATGAAGTGTCGAAATCGATTATGTTAGAAAATTCGGGTCCTTAAGCGGTTGAAACTTTGGTCGGGGGTCAAAATGGATTTCATTTTCGTCATCAGCACCTTCCAAAACATACGAAACTATGTAAAAATGTCTTTACAATGTAGTCACTAAAAAGTTGTACTTCCTCTGCCGTCCTTTTAAGTGTTTTTCGTTGTTACGACTAAATGAATTGAGATAGGAAGCTGAATTTTAGCGTGTAGCGACGGACATACCGAATAGCCCTGCAAAATCTCAGTTAGATCGGCCGAGCTTTTCAGGTGGAGAAGTGCTGACACACTGACAGACAAAACTTTCCAATCCTAACTGGCTTCGCTAATCGCTCAACGTTAGTTATAAATTCTGCTTCTGTTTTTGCGAAAAGCAAATGTATCATCTGCTAAAAAGACGACAAAGTTCAGAGTTTGAGTGACTTCCCTTTAAGGTATGGTTAAAGAGTTTAGTACCGAAACAAATCTGGCAAGATTCGATTCATTTTGAAGTCGAAATGTCAAAGTTAAATCTTAAATTATCGTGTCATAAGTAAGGTAGGCAGAAAACATAAAATTTATAAAATGACAGAGAAGTTGAAATTAGCACCGAATTGTTTACTTCGATTCGTTTTTTATTGGAATTAGATTTGAAAAATAATTTAAGATTCGGATCTAATTCTTAACGAAAATCCTTAATTCGCAGACCCCTTCTTCCACTCAGGGGGCGATAATGAACAAGAGAGCGCGTAGAGCCATGCTTCCCGCTGCTGCAGAGGTTACAAACTCATTCGCCTTCCCAAAACTTCCAAATTTAACTTTAATTACAGAGAAAGTGTCTACGGCGACACCTGGGTTTGTTGGCAATTTGCAGTGTTTACACTTACATTTTTTGTGGGTAAAAATCAGCGGTTTGGAAAAGCCTTAAAGCGTACTGCACTCTACACATAATTCTCTTTCGATCTATGCCAAGCGCTTTCCAAACAACGGCCTAACGTCCTTGGAGTGTGAATCGAGGCCCCAAAAAACCCGATTTGGCCCGTGTGCTAGACTTACATCGAAACGAAAAAAAAAACTGCCGTGACACATTTAGAGGTTCAAACCAACGTGACGTTCTGGAGGTGCGCCCTCAGGAAGGGCGGGCACGAGTGATTCCTGCCCTCGGCAAGGGCGTGACTGTGAGACGTGTTCCTTCGGTGCGACCAGTGCTGCTTGCCTCACTCGCCGGGCGCAGTCCGCCCTGGGCGTTGCAGTGGAGCACGCGTCGAGGTGAGCTGCGTTCGAGAAGACACGTGATTCAAAGCCACAGCGTGCCAGTCCGAAAGCAGCCAACCTCTCCACGCTGGCAGTGCTGCCATGCAGTGCGGGGCCTTGCAGCACCGCCGTGCAGTGTGGGGGTGGGGCCTTGGTGGGGCCCGTCCAGGCAGGCGGGGCGCAGCGCACGGAGCCTCCAAGCCGCGCAGTCTTGGCCTCGGCGGGCCGGACGATGCGAGTGAAGACTGCCTGCTCCGAGTCCTGCGCAACAGAAGCACAAACTTTGCCTTAAATGACACCAAAAATGCATGAATTTTGAACAGAGACCTTAACTTAACTGAAGCAAGGTATGGAAATTTTGGGCCTAAATTCGATCACAATTTTTTTTTGCAAGCACGCCAGATAAACGGAAAAACCAGACGCTGGGAGGGCATGGGCGGAGATGCGACACAGCGAGGCATCGCTCCCTTCCATCCATTTAGGGCATTCTACATAAATCACTGTAAATCAAATGGTGATACATTTCACCATCTGAGGGGTGAGACAGAACTGTCTCACCGAAAAAGGGTGATACTAAAGCGTATCACCGAAAAAAGGTCGTACTCAAATGTATCACCGAAAAAGAGTGATACTTCCTCAGGAAAACAAGGGCCCATCTCACTGATGTCTGACCATTTTTCGGTGATACATTTGTGTACGACCTTTTTGTCGGTGATACATTCGTGTATGACTTTTTTTCGGTGAGACTTTTTGTATCACCGGAAATGGGTGAGACGTCTCACCCTTTGAATTGCAGTGATGTTACAATTTCAAGTTTTGAACTGTAAAAAATTAAAAGTTGTCCGATTTTGTTTGTATTGGGCTCGTTTATCTGGTTTCGGCATGCAGAATTCAAAACAACATTAAAAGCCATGCTTTTCGTGAAAAAAAATTTCCCCCTAAAATCATAGGGAAAATGAATACGGAGTTGACATTTTGAAGCAATACCTGGATTGCAGCTGTATGGGTTGAAACAGTAGAACGCGCAAATACAGCTGACAAAGGGACCAAGGCATTGTTGCGTCCACATTTCGAAAGTTATGTTGCACAGGGGATCTGTGGCAAATCAGGTACGGAGTTAACATACACAAAAAATACGCGACCCGTTGAAATTAGGGTACCAATCTGATGCTATCCTTTAGACACACTTCTCCGAAACTTAGTGTCTAGAAGTGTTTTCCCATCCGGAATCCATTGCAGCTGTCAGAGGCTGCGACTTCCCGTTTGACTTGTGGAGAGCCTAACTCGTTGCAGTACACGTGAATTATTGGGAAGTAAAAACGTCGGGATAAAAGTTAATTCTGTGCTGGCACGAAGCTTCGCAACTTTAATGAAAGTCAGTAAGATCAAGTTGAAGAATGGGAGTGCCCCAGGAAATAGGCAGGGAAATAGGACCCTCGGGAACGTCACACCAGAGTACACGAGTGACTCAACCCTCGCGAGGGCCACAAATAATTCAACCGTCCCGCAACACTGCAAAGTCCAAGGCAATACTTGAGTATCTCTAAGGCGATGCAATTATCGCCAACAGGCGGCCTTACCGAAATATCATGCCTGCAAAACGGCGATACACATAAGTATCGCCAAAATTTGGTGATTCGTTGCCACAAGATTTGGAATTTCCGTTTCCTTGACATTTCCATGACTTCTCCCTGACAACAATTGAGCTTTTGTATGACTTTCTAGGGAAACATAAGGAACATTACAGCAGGTAAAAAACAAACTAAAAATGGTTCAGCGGCAAAGGAAGGAACTACCCCGACGACGGGCGCCCGAGTGCACCCGGAAGCAGACGACGCGGCGCGGCTGGTAATTTTTACACTTTCCCTTCCAATTCTGTGTGATTTTCCCTGACACCATGACACTTTTCCATGATTTCTATGACAATTTTTTTCCCATGACTTTTTCATGATTTCTAGGTTTTCCATAACGCGTGGCAACCCTGTGATACTTTGGAGTGAAGCCTAAATCTGGCAAATAACAATGGAGTAGTCCCCTAGAGTCGTACAAAGTTTATTCGCAAATCTTGGCAATTCTCCAAGATTTCGCCAAAATCTTGCGACAGTTTTGAGTATCACCGTTTTTAAGGCAAGATTTTTCGGTAAGGCCGTTTGTTGACGATACTCAATTTTATCGCCAAAGCCAAAAAAGGTACTAAATATGTCACCTTTGGGTTTTTAGTGAACCAACTGCGTTGACAATGGCATCCCTTTCCCGGACCAACCGGCAAACTGCTGTTCAAACTGAAAATGTATGCTTCAGAAACACACTATAATACCACACTTGAAATGCGGAGGTGTACAAAAAACTCAGTTTCTTTACTTGGAACAGCAGAGTTTCTCTGCAAACTGGAGTGTGTACATAGTACACTCTTATTGAGCATGCTACAAAGTACACTTGCTAGGCATGATTGCTAGGCACACGCTAAAATTAGAGGGTGCTTGGCAAGTAAGCTTGCACGCAAAATAAGAGTGTGCCGGCAGGTACACTTTAACCGGCCCATGCTTTTAGATAGTACTCATCGAGTGTATTATAGCGTATACTTGCAGGTACACTCTTACTTAGCGTGTACTTGCCAGGCACACTCTATTTTAGCGTATGCCTGGCAAACATGCTGAAAATAAGAGTGTGCTTGGAAGCATGCTCTAAAGAGTGTACTATGTGAACACTTCACTTTGAAGAGTTGCAGTGTCCATAACTTCAGGTTTACAATTCCCTAGACTGCAAATCCAAGTGTAGGACAAGTCGACACTTGTTGGCAGGGGCGTCGGGGGGGGGGGGGGGGGGGGGGGGGGGGTTCATCAGAAAAATATTGGGTTGTGCTCATTGGATTATTTTGGTTCATTAACTTTTCTTAAATCCCATGGAAAGCCTCTCAAACGATTTTTTGACCATTTCCCCAAGATTTGGGACTTTTTCGTTAATATTTAGACGTTTTTAGCCAATTTCTCCCAAAGTGTGAGCCTTTGCTCAATTCTGGGCACAGATTTGGATTCCTTGACTCATTTTACGTCCGAAATAATATGTCTCGACCAACTGGCTCGGAAACCTAAGGCATAGGGTAAAATACCCATATTCATGTTAAAAGAAACCCCACAACAGAAACATCGCTACAGATTGGACACTAAATTTTTGCCGGACATGATACTTCGGCTTTTTACATGTCTCTAGGACACTAAAACGCCCACCAAACATCAGCTAAATCGGAGAGGTGAAATCCAACCCTGTCACCTCTTATTTATTTTTACTCTCAAAAAAAAAAAAAAAAGGCTGTCCGATTTCGCTAAAATTTTGGTGGAAGGCTTTTCTGACCTCCCTCTTCCAGAAAAACCACCGGACAGACATACGATTATTTTTGGCCCAACCTACAGAGGGACTGAGAGAGGTCTGCACCGAAGGGGCCCGAAGTGCGAGTTGGGCGGCTCGAATTTGGCTATACTTTCGGTTTATGACAAGAACAAAATTTTGAACAAAGGACCGGCGACTTTGCAAAATAAAAAAAATAAAATAATAAAAAAAGACGGATTACTTTATATTTACAAACTGGTATTTTGAAACAAATAATTTTAGGTCGTGGGCGATAAATCAGCGTGCTAGCACCCTCGCACTGGGGCAGCCCGCTGTGTATGAGGCCTTTGACTGTATCCAGGAGGCAACACAGTCGATTCGCGGGGGCAATTCCAATTGTCCCCTTTCAAGAGACTCCCAAAGCATTAAGAAATCTACTCTTTCGTGTTAAAATAAATTAATGAAGAACTATTTGCTGATGCAAGAACAACTTCGAATTGAGCACCTGAAATTAAAATGAGAGTGGAGTCATTGGAATCATTGGATTTACAGCGGCGGGCTGGCTGGGCGAGCAAAGCACCCAGGCAAGGGTCCGATCGACGTGTCACACCACGAACTCGGCTACCCAGCTGGCCAAGTAAGCAACCATGAGTGCATGCTAAGCAAAGTACATATTTACAACTGCATGCTTCGCCCCGTGACACTATGCCTCGCAAATACGCAGAGGAAGTGTACTTGCCCAGTATGCATTTGTAAGTGAGTCCTCTGTTGACAGGTACATTTGCAGAGCAGCGGTCTGAGGGCAAGAAAGCTGCTGAGCACTGCCAGTGACAGTGTGGCAACAACGCAGCCTAAACCAGAGCTGTGCACAGCTAGTTGATGCGGCAACAACGCCCCTGACCAGAGCTGTGCCATTGGGTTCCGAGGCCCGCCAGAGAGCAGCACCGTCGACCCACAAGAGTTGTGCCAACCTGGACAGTGAGTTTGAACTTGTGGTGAGCTTTGTTTGACGCTTTGATAAGCCAAAAACCCAGACTCGCACAAAAACACAGAATTGGAAACTCCACCCTCGACAAGCGCAAAGCAAGCGCGGCCGCCACCGAGTGCTACCCAGTTCAAACTCTCCGGTCGAAAGACTCTACTCCTTTAAACAAATGTTTATGAGTAGTTGCGGTGGTGGCAACTACGCCTTGGCGGGCGGTGCTGAGCTTTGCCTACACTCCAAACCTTGGGTGTTTTGAAACCGTACGCCG
Organism: Stenchaetothrips biformis; assembly: GCA_030522485.1. Classification (NCBI taxonomy): domain Eukaryota; kingdom Metazoa; phylum Arthropoda; class Insecta; order Thysanoptera; family Thripidae; genus Stenchaetothrips; species Stenchaetothrips biformis. Next base: position 552,615 of record CM060096.1, read on the forward strand.
AAGGCGTATGCCGCAGAAGAGCGAGCGCCTTAAGGCGCTTTGAAACTAGACGCTAAAGGCGTACACCCCATTGAGCACCTTGTGCAGATAGAAGTCAGCATGTCCTTGGTTGAAGGGAAGGTGCGTGCATTGTTCACACCCTGGATTATAGGCACTCAGCTCAACTGGCCTCAAGATGGGTAAAATGTACACACCCTTGAGGCCCGTATGGGCATGGCCCACCAAAGAGGAAAAGATGGATGCATGCACATGCACACAGCTTGAGCTAAGGCACGTTCGTGTGACTGACAGGGCACAAGCTGCGTGCTAAGGCAACACGTTGTGGCTCATAAGGTATGACCATTGCTTTACCATGTCTGAATGACATGACCTGCCCTATGTTACTTCAATCTGCACAAGGTGCTCAATGGGGTATACGCCTTTGGCGTCTAGTTTCAAGGCGCCTCAAGGCGCTCGCTTTTCTATGGCATACGCCTAAGGCGTACAGTTTCTAGACACCCAAGATTTGGAGTGTAGGAACCCCAACTCTGTCCGTCTGAACCCTCACGGTCCGGAAGGGGCGTGTTGGCCCTGGGTCCGCCAGTCAGCGACGCGTGTGCAATCAGGACGCCAAACTGTGGAAGCGATAATGGCCAGTGGGACACACTGTACAGTTGGTAAATGAAATGCAAGCTTGGCGCAAGGCGCAGCGGGAGTAATGCCTGAGATGCCCTGACACCGACGGCTGTGCTTAAAATTGCACCATTCATAGGACAGAATAAGCCCCGTGACATTTATAGTGTATGTCCTTTGACAATGACACAGCGAGGAGTAACCTTCTTTAATTATTGCACGAAAACAAATCATTTTCGTTTCCTGCAGCAGGGTTCACTCATTCGAAACGCATACGAAAAATCTGCTTCGTAACTACGAAGGGAATGAAGGCACTTTAAGACTGCTTCCGGTAATGAAGAGATTTTTTTGTATTACAAAAGGGTTTCCTCTCATAATACGTACAAATCATTTTTTCGTAGATTTTACAATGCTTTTGTTTCCATCGAATAACGAAGCAATACTCGGACACACGTTATTCTGTGCTGAGCAAACTTGTGGCAAACACAGCCGACCAAAAGCAAGCGAAAAGAATTTACGGAATTGCACCAGTCATTTCGAGTTCAGAACGCAGTTTGATGAAAAAGCTAAACCGCGAAATATAGAACTAGGTAAAATCTGGTCAAGGATCAATTTTGGGCCATTGTTTCGACGGACCGCTGCGAGCGAGAGCGAATCGGTTTTAATTCCAGAGTGAGCCTTCCTTCCCTTTGCCTCCTTGAAGAAGATGCCAGAGCGGCGACCACAACGCCACCTTTCGGGCAGCAAAGTCAGATCTCCCGGAAAACAGCGCGAACTGGCGCCTTTTCAAGGGCCAGAGAGACGGGGAAAAAGGAATGTATTAAACATTGCAAGCCGGGCAGCAATTGCGTGAAGCGGAACGGGTATTTGTCTACTTTAGGGGCTTCACCTAGTTGGATCCCCTCAAGTATACCACTGGCTGCACTGTTAAAAAAAATTTAATTACATTTTCATTACATTGTAGTGAAGCTATAATCATTACAATGTAATTAAAGTTTTCATTACATTTATGTTATTTAAACTTTCATTACAGTGTAATGAAAGAATGTAATGAAAAATTTAATGACAATAACGTAATAAAAATGAAGAAAGTTGACGCAAACTACATAACTTTTGGTTTCGATCTGAGATTGGTTTGGGTGAGGATTACTTCTCTGACAACAGAGGACACGTAAAAATTAACGACTCAGAATGTCTGAAGTCGGAAGCAGATGCTGCTTGAGTGTGGGAGATCAGGCGTTTGCCCTAGGGGTAGGTTGGGGAAGAAAAGTACAAAACGGCTACTTTGCACTGTACAGAAGTTACAAATGAGGCTTCAACTAGTCTGCTCTGTGGAACTTGTAATGTAGTCCCTTCCCGATGAAATGGTTCACTTTATATCGATTCCAGGTCATCACAGGACGGACAACATGCCAGAGAATAGATGTGATTTCGGTACTTCTCGAAAAGGGTAAGAAAAGTACACCACCGGGAAAGAAAAGTACAGTGAAACTCATTGCAATTTGGAACCATACTAGGACCAATCTTGGTTCAAATGAGGTTTAAGCCTAAAGTGGGAGGCAAGGACTTGCCATTATTTCAAGTTTCGACAAAATCGGTCTATTGGTTCTGATTCTTCATGGATTTATAATGGGCAGTCCAAGAAGCCTTTTCTTAGTGATACGAGGGTACAGCTTTTATGTACTTTTCTTCCCCTCGCCTCATAAATGTCCAATAACTTCTTCATTTCTAGTTTCATTCTATAAAGTGTGTTAACATTTTTAGTTTGTCTCGCCAAATAAAAAATTTTTACGAGACCAATTTCATATTCACCCCACTTCAATAAGTTTACAGGGCGTACTTTTCTTCCCCAATGACTGTACTTTTCTTCCCCAGGGGACTGTACTTTTTTTAGCCGTTTCATTTTTCCACTTATAACATTTTTTATTCAAGCCTAAGAGCATCAAACGATACTGATTTTCAAAGGTGATGGTCCCTGGCAAAACTTGAAACATGGTTTGTCACGTTTATTGCATGTTGTTAGGGTGTGAAAAGTATGTTTCAACGTGTTAACATACTCTCAACATGCTCTTAACGCTGATCTAACGCAATTTCTCGCGTTTGAAGCACATTCTGTAACATGCTATCAACATCCTTTTTTGGAGTCGTGATAACATGGTTTTAACAGACTTTCTATATACTAGCAACGCACTGTCGGGCAAGGACAGCGTGTTAAGTTACATGATAGAAACAGACTTACAACAAGGTTTCTTTCTGCCGCGAAATCGTGTTTAGGAACGTATTAATTACATGCTCTTAACGCACTTTTGTGCGTTGGGACCATGTTAGTGTTCCACGCTTACAACATACTTTCTCTGTGTCCCTGCTACGTGCTTCAAACGTACTTTCAACACAATAAAGTGCGTTCAAAGCGTGTTTGTGACAACACGCTTATAACACCCTTTTTGACCGCCCTTCCCCCACCTCGACTCCCTTCCAGACGCTCGCGGTGCGCGCGCTCGGGCTATATGTGGTACGTGCAGCGGGGTCCTCCATCAAGTCCTGTAGTCTCGGGGTAAGCGTTCGCGCTACGATGCTATAGGACCGTGGTTCAATCCCTCCCGCCCCGAAGCGCATTGGCGCTTTCGGGCGGGAAGGAGGGGAGTGGGAGATCAAGCGGATAAGGGGTGAGCGGCAGGAGTACAAAAATGTAGAGTACAATCCAAAAGAAAAAAATAATAATAAAAAGTTAATTTTTTTTTTACGTAGTGACGAATACTGTTGCAACCGAGCCATATCATGCTTTCAATACGTTTTCAACGCGTTCTGGCGATGGCGCCATGTCGGTCGTCCGGCCTACAACATGCTTCAAACACGCTTACAACAGGGCTACGACATGCTTCCCGCGGTGACAAAACGTGGTTACAACACGGTCTCCATGCGGTCTGAACAGAAAGACAACATCCTTTCAACGTACTCTTGTTCCATAAAACGTACTCTCAACGCGTTTTTACATGTTGAAACCATGTTGCAAAAACATGCTTCCAACGCAGAAAAGTCTGTTTAAAGCACGTTTAAAAGCAGTCACCATTTACGCCAGGGGTCTAAGCTATAAGTTGGTTTCACACATTCGACTGGCGGCTGATTCTGTTCGAAGCTGTACTTCAAAGTACGAACAGTTTTAAAAAAGTTTTTCATGGTCCTTTTTAGTGTTTTAATCAACCATGCGTTTTGGCTCCAAATATTAAATGAAGAACTGGGCAAAATTTATTTTTTTTCGGCGGAATGACCACTTTTTCTTAAAGCACACTTGAAATGGTTCAGTAAAGTCTCAGTGCGGAGGCACAGCAGGTGTTCGTTTTTTACCCGAGTCCAGAGTGTTCTTTTCTTTCCCAACCTACCCCTACCTGACCGTAGCCCGTAGACGGTCATCGAGCAACATCAGAGAAACTTATTTTGTCAGGTCAAATATTATTCTTTTCCCCTAAAGTCTTAGCTATTATTTTAACAATCAAGCGATCTGCATGAAACATGAAGAAATTTTAGAATATCTCCTCAATTTAGATAATTTAGATGCAAAATACGGATTTGAGAGCGATCCCCGTGTACCATGCGACACCTGGCGGCAGAGCTTCGAATGACAGGTTCGGCATGTGACGCAGGAATGGACGATATTACGGAAGAAATACGTGCTGCCGTTCAATACAATTTTAAAAGAGAATGAGGAAACTTACATTTAACCCAGAACAAATTGTATGATTTTATGTCATACTTGAAATTTCTTGGAAAATTTAATGACATGTAATGAAAATTTCATTACAGGCTACATGATGTTATGAAACTTTCACTACATGGCTGCTGTCATGAAATTTTATGACCAAGGTAGTGAAATTTTCATTACAATTTAATGAATGTGTAGGTGTTATTAAAAATAATGACGTTCAATGAAAAATAATGTTATAAATGTCATTAAATTTCATTCATTTTTAACAGTGTGCGGAAAATCACGTACAGTTGAGATATCATGGTGGTTTTATGGCGCTCGGCCTCATTCTTGCTTAATTTAACAAATTAGTGTGTCACCCTACCCTTCCAACGCGGTTTTAGCAGACTCAGTTCGGCATTTAACTACTTCGTTATAGACCCAACGTGTTAGTAAACTTACTTATGCGTGTTCCGCTTTAATTTTCACTCATTGTGCTGTTTATTATTGGGACGTCATAAACACTATACCTCAAGTCTTCGTTCTGAAGTGCGTTATTCACCCTCAAAGACCAGCAAGTGGACACCAGAGACTGTAAAGTAAAGCACGCTCTGCTACGCGTGAGTGAGAGTGAGCGTGAGAGAAGTCGACCAATATATTTTAGGAAATTGTAGATGTTGCTGATATCTATGGGTTGCGCATATTTTACTTTAGCTGCTTCGCGAACAAATTAATTACGTCTAGAAACATGAAGTAGGACCCTACTTCATGCTAAAAAGCGTGCCGCGCGTGCCGGACCAACCTAACAACAACAAAATAACTTCGAGTTCGAGTGCATGCGGAGCAAAAGCTTCCACCAATAATATTTAACAAAAATAACAAAAAACAACTATAAAACGCTTTGTGTTGAAGTATTGCGAATTTTCTAACGGAGGAAATCCGCACGTGAAAAGGCTCCTTCGTCAGCGCTCACCGTAGCAGAGCGTGCTTAACTTTACAGTCCCCCAGTTAACCAGTGGACGGGCCAGAGCCTTGCTGCGAGACTAACAGCGCTAGCGCCATCTCTTGTGAGAATGAGAAAATGCGAGACGGATCACAGGCGAAGTTTATTTGTGGCTTTCGAATTTTGTTGTCATTCCTATATATTTTCCCTTCTATTAATGAGAGGAAACGTGTAAAAGTTATTCCAGAAAGGTTATCTTGGTTCCTGTCGTCGACTTACTGTCAACTAAAAGTAATTGCTGAAAAGTTGTGGCCACCCCGAACTATGCTCGCGACGGGAGGGTTAAAATTGTTTCTGCTCACCCAAATCTTCTTCCACCGACGATGCGAGCCTAGTTGTTCAAAGCAGAGGATGCTGTCAGCATTCAAATATTCTCCCTTTTATTAATGCGAAAAAAAATGGTGGAAAAGCATATGAGTCCGTTCATGGTCAACATATTGTGTAATTGAAGGTTGTGTGTCCATGCTGACTTGATGGTTACATGCCATGTACAGAAATCAGCGAACAGCACAGTTCATGACGACCTCCCATGAGGCTCAGGCATTGAGCAGTTCAAGGTTTGAGGGCCAAAAGTAATCCAACAAACTTTTAGACCTCCACCTACGATACAAGGGCAGCTGCAGACGGATGAAACTTCCAGACCATACTTACGGAAATATCATTTGAGAAGAAATTGGCCGAAGCGACACCTGGTTTGAAATCTAACGCTTGTTTCGTCCAAATATCCTAAGGGGTCGTAAAAGTCTTAGTTGACAAAACAAACCTAACAGAACCTTTACATGAAGAATGATTATAACAATAACATTACCGCTACAAAAAGATGAAACATTCTTTTTCATCCCATTTCAGATTTATGAAGAACTTAACTTCTGAATGTATTGAATAAAGAAAAGAATCCTCACAACACAATCTTAATGAAAACAGAACTGACACTATGATTTCCCTTTGAAGTGGCTTGAATTGATTGATGGGATTAAAAGTTATGAAAATCCGAACTAATTTTTATCACAAAGACACTCTCTCTCATAGAAACTGATGTAGTGTTAATTTAAGACGAGAAGAGAAGGGCAGAAAACCAAAGCCTTGAGTAGGTGCATTTCTGGCACATTCTCCGTTGGCTTTAGAGTCGCAGAAGTTGTCAGCCTGTAACACACTAAATTTTAATGGGTATTCTTGAATGACAATAAAAATAACTTTCTAAAGTGCATCATTGTGCCAAAACCTCTATTGAAAATCAATAATAGCCTTATCAAGTGAATATGAACACCAGAACATGGGTAAGTACACTGCTAAAAACCTTTATTGGATTGGGAGACGGAAAAGCTATCAACAGCTCTCCATCCTTAAAGTCCATGTTCTGGTCATCATATTGACTTGATGATGCTATGATTGATTTCCAATAGAGATTTTGTATTACTGATGCTTGTCAGATAGTCATTTTGGTTGTCAAAGAAGAATTTTTAGTTACATTTATCATGTTAGAGGTTGACAACTTTTTCGACACTGAATCCAACGGGGAATGTGGCAGGGATGCATCTATGCGTCTTTGGTTTTCTGCCCTCTTTTTCTTGTTTTAAAATTAAACCTTACCTATTTGTCATGAGAAACGGTGTCTTTTGGATCAAAATTAGTTGAAAAATTTAGAAAATGGTTCAGATTTTTCTAACTTTTAATCCAATCAATCAATTCAAGTCACTTCAAAGAAAGATCATATTTTCAGGGTTTTTTTTTAAAGAGATTGTGTTGTGAGGATGCTATTCTTAGTTCAATACATTAAGAAGCAAAGTTCAAAAGGAGAGGTTCTCACTGTCATGAGTAAGATGATAAAAAAGTTTATCTTTTTGTGACGCTTAATGTTATTGTGATGATCATTCGACATATAAAGGCCCTATAGTTTCGTTATCTCAACCTAGATTTTTATGCCCTCTGAGAATATATAGGCGAAACGAGCGTCAGAGTTGAGATCAGGTGTCACTAGAGCCAATTTCTTCTTAGTTGGTATACCCGTAAGTTTTGTCTGGAAGTTTCATCTGTCTGTAGCGGCCCTTGTATGGTAGATAGAGATCTGAAATTTAGTGGAGTTACTTTCGGCCCTCAAACCTTGGACTGCTCAAAGCTTAAGGGGCTTTATACGTTTTAACAGCACTTTCCGACAGCATATATTTTGTGTAGAATGATCCATTTTATATTTTGTCGCTAATCTGAACCTCTCAGATGACCAAGTAAGCTACACTTTGATTTAAAGAAAAGTGATTTTGGTTCATTTTAGGCAATTTGAGAGAAATGTTTAAAATTCTGGTTCTCGTAAGATTCTGTTCACATTCATGCTCAGATCTGTAGGAAAAAAAACAGGCAGACTCGTCTCTAGTAGTCATAGAATAGACTACAATGAGCCATTTTTTCAATGTACTTTTTGAGAAAAGATTTTTTTTTCAAAATTTGTTCAAATTTTTTTTGAATGTGTTTTTCTCAAAAAGTACATTGAATAAATGGCTCATTGTATTTATTTCTATGACTCTACTAGAGACGAGTCTGCCTGATTTTTCCCCTACAGATCTGAGCATGAATGCGAACAGAATCTTACGAGAACCAACATTTTAAACATTTCTCTCAAATTGCCAAAAATGGACCAAAATCACTTTTCTTTAAATCAAAATGTAGGTTACTTAGTCATCTAAGAGGTTTAGAACACATAAAAAAATATAAAATTGATCATTCTACACAAATTAAATGTCGGAAAGTGCTGTTATAACGTATGAGCCTCCTTAAGCCTCATGGGAGGCCGTCAAGAATCGCCGTTGGCTGAGTTTGGTACATGGCATGTTACCACCAAGGCACCATGGACACTTAACCTTCAATTACACAATTTGATGCCCGTGAATGGAGGGCAAGTTTGCTAAATAAGTAGCTACTAATTCCGAAAGAAACAACAAACTCTAATAACACGCTTTGCTCATTATCAGCAGCAAGGGATTCACCGCCAACGCCACCTTGACGCGAAAATATGTGCAAGCTGACAGCGAGAAAAGAAACTAAAGCCTTTTCCCTACGCGACACAACTGCTTTTCTGCAATTCATCTCGCATTAATAGAAGGGAAAATATTTGGGGGCCGATAGCCTCTACTGCGTTTGCACAACTGGTCTTGCATCGTACATGAAAAAAATATTTGTGTGACTTTCAAAAACATTGCCAGGGTTCACACCGGTTTTCCTTTTTCGTTTTCCCTGATTTCCAGAGTCAAAATTTCTCATTTTTCCTGACTTTCCTGACATAAACCCAGTTCTATGCGCATCTTGGAATAAATTTAATACGTCGTAAGTAAGAATTCCAGAGGTATAAATGCGTAGAAAATAAGTATGTTTTGCAGTAAAAACGATATTCATTCCCAGAGCAAAACGCATGAGCTTACCAACCGTGCGGCATATAAATCATACTTCAGGTCAACTATTCGAATTTTCCCTGACCTGATTGGGATTTTCCCCGACTTTCCCTGACTTCCAGTGCCCCCTTTTTTCCCCCTGACTTTTCCCTGACATCCCTGACCTGTGTGAACCCTGATTGACCTTCCCATGATGAGCAGTTCGGGCTGGCGACAACGTTTTCTCAATAACTTTAAGTTGACAGGTCGAAAACAAAAACCAAGATAAGCTTAACCTTTCCAGAATAGCTTATATATGTTGGAATGAAAACAAACAACTCTGATTCGTGACGAAACATTCGTCTCGCGATAAATGCACATTCTTTCGAGAGATGGCGCTGCTAGCCGCTAGCCTCGCAGCAAGGCTCGCTGGGTTCGCAGGGCGGCCACTCACCGCTCTTTGAGGGCCAATGACGTGCTTGAGAAAGAAGATTTGAGGAATTGTGTGTACTACGTTAAAGGAATATACAACATATCACAAAAATCATATCACAAAAATCAAAATTAACCCGCGGCCCACAAAAAAATGTTCACAAACACGTTGCGTACACGAGGAACTAGTTAGTTGCCCATTTAAGTCTGCTGAAAGTGTGCGTCCGTAGGTAAGGCTGACTCACTATTTTGTTTAATTCCGCATCCAGTGGTATACTTTGGGGGCTCCAACTAGGTGAGCCCCTACAGTAGACAATTACCGCGGAACGCCCTGGCTTATTTAGGAGCATAACACGAGAGACAACATGAGTTTACTATAGATTGGCCAAAACTGTCAGGTTCAGTGCGCCACTAGCGTCAAACAGTGCGGACCTATTATTGGTTCCAAAATATAATTCTCAACCAAAACAGCCTTTTATAAACAGCTCAGGAAACAAGGATGGTGGACGGGGTCATTCCACTTCAAACAGTAGTCTGGCGACTCTCACGTGACAAGAAAACCAGCCCATTTATCAAAAAATTACAATTATACTGCAAGAATGGAAACAGCTTAAACTATAAAAGGAGAAATCACGCGAGTGCTTCAAGGCGAAGACGACATCTCGACAAAATGTGAACAGATTCGGACACAGTGGATCATTGAAGTGCAAATGCACCTGCCCTGCCAAGTCTGTTCGTAACGCAACTCAGAAAGAACACTCCAAACCACTAACTGTAAGGCCCTAACATGGTGCCGGCAAAAGCAAGACGCCCTTTCGTGGCATGAATTATAAATGCTGATCAGAAAGGGACTAATTAGCTGACCGGCAGAGAAGCGAAGCTGGGGAGGGGAGTCGAAATGCTATTCCTGTTTTGTGCACTCTAAATGTATGCAAAGAAATTTCCCGGAACTGGCGCATATAAAATACGAACCCACTTTCTTACCATGACAAAGGTTTTCCTTTGAATCTAATTAAGAAAGACAGAAACCAAAATTCATAATTTTCAGATATTTTGATTCGTCACATGCTTGCAACGAACTCACTGTAACATGGCTGAAATTTGATTGCAAGACATTTAGAGTGTAGAAGCCGTGCAGTTTGCTCACACCGCAAGTAGATAACTGGCAGCCTTGGCGACGCTGTGCTGGGAGCCGCTCCTCTTCGGCCAACTACGCTGGGCGTGTCTGGAGCGCAGCACAGCCGCCACTGGGACGCACCGAACAGGACACGAACGGTTCAGGCACAGTTCACAATCCGCTGTCAAAAGGTCATTTACATTAGACTTATTGGGCGGAAGTTAAAATGGGAAGTTGCAAAATCTGTGGGACTTTTAAGCCCGCCACGAAATAGTAAGCTTGGGCAAGAAAATATTCTAAGGAATCACAGAAACAATTATTTGAACTTATAAGGGTTAAAAAAGACAAATATTAGAAAACATAAATGTGTGCGGTTGTCTCGAATCTCCAAAATCCGAAACCTGCAGATTTGAAACTAATCCAAATAGAAGGTACATCGATTCGATTAGATTCGGATTCGCAACGTCCGCACACCGCCACCCATAAACAGTTAAGTTTTTCCTTGGCTCGTCAAACAGCGTAGATTCAAGGCCTCTAACAAACTGGCTTTATGGGCACTGGGCATTCAGACTATAACAAATGGCCGTGAGGTTGAATGCCCCGACGGCTGTCATTGTCATGCATGTGTTCACATAGAAGCACAGAAGGAAAAAAAAAATCATAAGGCCAAAAACCTTTCTAAAAAAAGGGCGTGGGTGGTGTGCAGTAAAGGGGGCAAGACAATGCATCCGACTTTCATACATCACCGAACTAAAGCTCAACAAGGATACGAAGTTGCAGCCGCGGCGATCCGCCGGGAGTCGCCCCTCCAGCCAACGAAGCAGGCCGTGTCTTGAGCAGGCCAATGATCCAGCAGCACAGCCCCTGCCACCCTGCAACAAGAAAGACGGGTTGCAACAGCAGCTCATGGAGCCACAGTACGGAGGGGGAAAGAATGCCGGGAATCCAATTTATTTTCGGACGTAAATTGGAGGAATGGAGCAAGAGGGAAGACGCCGAAAAGTTCACCGGCAAGACGATGGAAAATCGTCTGAGCAAGTTTTGAGTCCCGGGGCCTGGCTCACCGACGCGACACCACTGTAACAAAAATGTACGGTATTCGCCGTTCATATAATTACAGGATTTGCCGTACTTAGAAGTACGGTGTTTCCCGTACCTAGAAGTACAGCGTTTTCCGTACCCATATAAGAACGGTGTTTTCCGTACCTGGAAGTACGGCGATTCCCGTAGTTTGTACATTGTACAAAATATCTCGCCTTAAATTTAATTCCAAAGAGTTGGAGTAAATTTTCAAAATCGTCAAAATTGACTTTGATGTCCAGCAATGAGTGCCTTTCGACAAGTCCATTGTACTAAGTAAGGTGATCGCCGAACTTCCAGGCACGGTAAACGCCGTACTTACGAGTACGTTAAACGCCGTACTTTCAAGTATGGCAAACGCTGTACTTCTAGGTACGGAAAACACCGTACTTTTATGGGCACGGTAAACGCTGTAGTTCTAGGTACGGTAAACACCGTAATTCTAAGTACGGCAAATCCCGTTAATGAATTAACGGCGAAAACCGTACATTTTTCTTACAGTGACTAGACCAACGTTGCGTAGACGCCGAGAGTAGAGATGTGTGAACAGGCTTCGTCCGAATCCGAACCAACACGGACAAGACATTTTAAAATTATTTCCATCCCAACCGAACTCAGCACTATTTTTCACGAACGAACCGATCCGAACACTATTTAGTTCGAATCCGATCGATCAAGATCCAAGCAAAACCGGCTCTGGAGTGGAACCTGAAGTGACGAAGGACAGGGTTCAGGATGTAGCCGAAATCTGATTCACTGCACTCTTTTTCCACTACCTCTCTGCGTTTTCAAATCATTTCTCGCACGAGAAACGTTGTACTACCAATAGTTGTTTGGCCTCGGACGGAACTTTAAGATATTCTTCGATGAGTTCCTTTCCGAACAACAAATGTTCGTTCCCGATCGTTCTCATTACGCGGCAAGAAAAAACCACAACAAAAGAACACAAATTACTGGGAAATTTTTGATTAGGAATTTATTGAACTTTCAAAGTACAACAATTGTTGTACAATTGTTGTACAAAGTACAATGGAACCTGCATGACGAGTGCTGAGCAGTCCAGGCCTTGTTGTGGTTCGTACAATTCTCGTTGTACTTTCTACAATCCCTGTTGTACCTTTATTGTACAGTTTTTGTTGTACTATCTACACTTTTTCTTGCAGTATATGTGTTCGGATCGATCAGGTTCGTTCGGATCGGAACATGTTCACACATCTCTACACTGTTAGAAATTTCCGTTCTCAAACGGAGCGGTTCAGCCCAAAGCAGTCAAAACGCTGTTGATTTTTGCCGCCAAACGAGGAATATGTGATGAGTTTTGGGAGTGTGTTAAGATCCACAAGATGCCGGACGACCATTTTAAATTGTCATACCACCAATTTCAGTAACCTGTTCAGTGAAATCCGTGAATAAAGTTGGAAAGTGTTGCGACCATTTTCAAATGGAAAAATTTACGCAAATTTTAGAAACATTGCCCTCTGTTAAAATAAATAACAGGAAAAGCGTTATGCCAGTAATGTTTTGCCGTTTGTGAACACAAAAGTCGTGTTTCCAAACGAATTTTTCTGGCGTTTCGTTGTGAAACACGCATTTTCCGTTCACAAACGGTGGTTTTTGTTCCCAGATTAATTTATTTATCTTAATTAATTAATTACGTATCATGTTTTCAAAACGACGATACACAAAAGAATCGCCAAAATGGCAATGAACAATGAAGGAGTTTGCAAAATCTTGGCATAGTACTCCGAATTATCGTCAAATTTTGATGATACTTTTGTGTATCGCCGTTTTAAAGGCATGATACTGCGGTAAGTTTGCTTGTTGGCGATACTCAATTGCACCGCCCACACAAGAGAGACTCAAGTATCGCCCTTGGATTTGCAGTGGACGCGTTAACGTTTCATCTCAGTGCACTTAAAAAGATACTTCCAGTAAAAATGTTTTTTGACAAAACCCCGGACCGGAAGTCAAAGAACACAAGAGAGAACCGCTTCGGAACAGACGCTGACTAAGCGCCGGGGAGACGTCCCCGCAAACGCAGACACGGAGCAGTTCTTTCCTTAGTTCTTTGACTTCCAGTCCAGGGATTAATTAATTGGCTGAGCGATAAGCAAAGCCAGTTACTCCAGTGGGGTTGAAAAACTTTTTGTCTGACTGTGAGTCCACACTGCTCCTCTGAAACGGCTCGGCCGATCGGGGCGAGATTTTGCAGGGTTGTTAAGTATGTCTTTGGCTCGCCGCACGTTAAAATTCAGCTTTCTATTTTAAATCATTCAGTTGTACCAACGAAAAAAACACCGAAATAAACGGGAGAAAAATTTCAATTGTTTAGTGGCTAACTATATTTGAGACATTTTCACATGGTTTCGCATGTGTCGGAAGGTGATGATGACGAAAATGAAATCCATTTTGACCCTTGACTAAAGTGTCAACCGCGTAGGGGCTACCTCGACTAGAATTTTCTTATAATATCAACCTCGGTCCTTCATCACGTGGGGCACGACTCATTGCCTCAAGGAACCTCGAAAAAGCTTGGCGAAGGCAAGCAGGGAGCGCCGCAGGCCAAGGTAGATGTAACGCCAGGCGTGGATTGTCAAAACTGGCGCAGCATGGCAAAGCCTGTTACGAAAGCCTGTTACGACAAGACACGGTCTTGCGTACACCTACCTAGTGATAACGTTGCACGAGACAGGGGGGAAGGGGTACCTGGCCCGCGTAACACTGCAGCAGGCGCTGCAGTACGTGGGCGGTCCAACGTCCGAGCCAGCGTAACGTTGAGAGCACATTTCTGAAGTTCAATCCGTATCTTCGGGACATTTTCACATTTGAAATAGGATAAGCGAGGCGTTACGCTGAGCCAGGGGGCGAGGGCCTGCGCAACGCGTTTGGGCACGGGGGAGGGGACAAAGCATATTGTCGTAGCGTTATGAGTGGACGACCCCTTTCCTGCTCCAGATCCACTCGACTTCCGGTCTGGTTCTCATTCTTGTTCATGGGTCTACTACGACTAGAACAGGTCTGTGAGTGCTCGCACTGGTAAAGAATTTTCTTTCCTTTACTTTCGCTTTTCTATTCGTACGTCACCCCGTCTTACCCGAACCCATGGGAAACCCATGCATGCACCCAAGCAATTATACCACATGAAGACGAAAATTAGTTGCGGCTTACTATACAAGATTATAGAATGGTTTTAAAATAGGTTTGGCCTAAAAATGAAAGTGAATAGACCATTCTAGTCGTGGCTTGGTGAAGAACAAGAAGAATCACAAAACAGTCTATTTAGGGCATTTAAAGAGCATATATTCGCTTCAAATATGATGCAGTTAGTGGAAAATATTTTCATTACCTTTACCAAGAAAAGGGACTGAAATATTTGAAGTGAAAGCGTAAAAAAAAATACACTTTTGTGATTCTTCTTGTTCTTCACTCGGCCACGACTACAATGGTCTATTGAAGTCACTACCCCATGAACATTGTCAAGGATCATTTTGAAGTTAAATTCAATTCTGAACAAGATTCCTTTTTTGGGTGTCACTGAACCCAACAATGCACGAGAAAGAGGCGTATTTTCGGTGAAATTTTGTGCTTTCTGTTCAAATGAAAGAGCGATTCGCCAGCTTCGAAACCTCACCCCAGTCCTAAAAAACCATGCACCTTATGGGATCCCATGATGCATCTTTCATGGGGGTCCCATGGGGAGGCCTTCAATTACCATAGGAGTTAGGCCCAGCGCCATGGGACCTATGTTCACCATGGTGAACGGAGCTATATCAACATGGTGCGGACAAAATACCTTGGGAAAAGTTTGCCCATGGGCGGACTTTCCCATGGTAGAGAGAGCACACCATGTAAATATTTTCCCATGGTTAAAATTTTCCCATGACTAAGACCTTGCCATGGAGAGGACTTCATGCCCATGCGTTGAAGTCTGCACCTCATTTTCACAACCGCGCGATAACAGGTGAACGGTGGTCCATAAGTAAAATGTGATTGCAAATTCAGATGTAGCACGAAAAGTTAAGGTATGGGCAGAACTTGTACAGATTGATTAAATCCAAGTTGATACTAAACGTTGAAGTCAAAACTCTGAGTCAGGGCCTGACTAATTCAAATGTTTTGTATGCAACAAGGAGTTTAGTCACACTGAAAATCTTAGAATGCACCTTCGCACCCGCATCAGGGAGAAGCCATACGGATGTTTGGTGTGCAGCAAGAAGTTTGGTTACGCCGGGTTATACTGACAATCCTGGAATGCACCTTCACCCTAACACCAGGCGGAGAAGCTGTATATGTTCAGAATGCAGCAAGGTTTGGTTACGCCGAAAAACTTAAAAAGCACCTTCGTACCACCCACACTAGACAGAATCAATTCGCATGTTCGGAATGCAAGAAGTTTTGTCACGCTGCACTGCAAAACGAAAGGTGATACTTTTAGTACCTTTTTTGGCGATACAATTGAGTATCGCCACCAAACGGCCTTGGCGAAATATCATGACTTCAGAACGGCAACACGCTAAAGTATCGCCAGAATGTGGCAAAAAAACAATGAAGTTGTCCCCCTGAGTTGTTCAAAGTTTATTGCAAAATCTTAGCAATACTCCGATGTATCGCCGAATTTTGGCAATACAGTGGGTTTCGCTTATAACTTTGCGGCCGACTTGCACGGTCAAACAACGTTATAAACGGGAAACGTTACAAGCGGTAAAAGGATAAACGCGATTTATTCTAGAGGAAACACCCCCCTCCCCCCGAGTCAACTCAGAGATAAATTAATCGTTCACTGTAAAAAAATAATCTGAAAATTCAGACCAATTTCGTAGGACTTAGTGGTCTGATTTCCGAAATCAGACTCGAAGTATGCAAATGAAGAATCTTCGACCGAGATATAAGACTTACCTAGTCTGAAAAACAAATTCAGGCAGGGTTCACTGAAAATTTAGACTAAGTTCCAGATCATGTAGTTTCAATGGAACCACCCTTCTCTAAATTATCAGACCACCCAGTTCTCAATTTTCAGACTGTCCGTTTCAAAATTTCATACCACCGAAACGTTTTGAAATTTCAGAACCACTTACTGTTAATTAACTTCTGCCTAATTTTGTCTGAAATTTCAGAAATTTTTTTTAACAGTGTTTTTGACCAATTTGGACGGGTAACTAATCCTATTAAGGTGAAATGGGCCGCGAAAGGGTACCGACGGGTTAACGAGAACCACCTGAGAGTCAACACTACTTTAACATGTGAATATTATAGGCAGTAAAGAGACATAAAATAGCAAGAAAGTGAGTGGAAAAGTTTTATTTAACTTTTATTCTAGTGACTAGCAATGTCAGCATGACTCATTACAGGATTTAAAATCAAATAATTAAAAAAATTAAAACTAACAAAATTATCTCGGTCTTAAGGGTTTAAAAAATCTCCAATGCCGGTTTGTTTCTGGGTAGACGGGCGTCGCGACGGCAGCGTGAGGGCAGGGGGGCAGCGAGGGGAGGGGGCGCTCACCCCATTCCCTCCCTGCACTGGTGAGCGATTCTCACGTTTCGGGGTAGTTTTGACGTTCCTGATTTGCCGAAAGTAATAGTCATCGAATTTAGTCTTCGTAATTACTGGAGTCCTGAATGATGCTAGAGTTATGGCAATGGTATTCATGGTCAAAACCTTGTACTACCTTTTTAAAAAAGTAAGCCCTCAGGTATTCACATGCTTTTATACGGGTGTTTTGATCACGGAAGTTACGTTATCACGGAAGTTTCAAAGTGTGAAAATCGACCTTAACGACTGACTTGGGCTCAGCTCTGGCTTCTTTATCGTGTCGTGGTCAAATGATACTCCAACGCCGAAGTTTCAGCGCATTTTTTTTTACCTAGTGCCGCTTCAACATTGGGTAAAGGGTGCCACGGAAGTTACATGTAATTGTTGATACACGCCATTTTTTGTGGCTGCAGCCCGCGTCGCGACCGTGCAGAGCATCTTCGACTTCGGTGTCCCACGCAATTCTTTCTCAGGCACCCCATTTTGATGGCTGACGTCTAGAAAAGTTTAAAATTTGGCATGGGGAGAAGTCCATAGCAGCTTTTTCGTAAATGAAATTGAACCCACGGTGGACATTTTTCGCTGCAGCAAAAGAACCTTTGAAATCTGTCGTGTGTGTTAGTCTTCCGTTGAAATCAGCTCGACATGTCAGGTTTTGAATGGCCATCGACAGATGGCAGAATTTTTATCCCATACCTCTACATTGGGAAAAGAAAATTCGTGTATGTAATCGTGAGACAATCACGGAAGTTACATTTTGGGTATTCTGAAAGCTAGGGAAACCAATCCAACGCAAGCGGACTATTCGTAACATTTGGGTTTAGTAGGTAATGACCCCATCTAATCCCAGAAACAAACCCCATGTCGATACCTGCCCTCGTTTGGGCACAGGGGCCAAAAGAAACGAAACTACCCCGAAACGTGAGAATCGCTCACGTGTTGTTTTGACCGGCCGCGCGAGAATGGCACAGGGAGTCAGTCATCGGAGAGGGGCTTCAATTCGCACATTTTGGGTTTTTTTGACAGTCAAAACGACGATATAGGCGGGTTAAAACCTAAAATTTGCAACGTTGCAGGCGGGAAAACGGTACATGCGGGAAACGTTATAAGCGGGATTCACCGTACTTTTGTCCATCGCCAATTTGAGGGCATGATATTCCCGTAAGGCCATTTGTTGGTGATACTCAATTGTATCGCCAGAAAAGATACTTTAGTATCGCCTTTGGATTTGCAGTGTGAAAATCTTAAAATGCACACTCTAAATGTCATGGGACTTTTGTATTGTCCCATGAAGGATGCAATTTTAAGCTTATCCGTTGGTGATACACTGTTAAAGAAATCTGAAATTTAATACCCTAAACCCTCTTAGTTTTAAAAACATTTCGAAAAGAGATGAGAACTCATAAAGGCTTCTAAAAAATAAGACTATTTCTGAAGTTGACAAAATATTACTGACAAGTTATAAAAAGATAGGTAAATTTTAAAAACTTCATTAAAACTCTCAAACAAGTTGCTGAAAAGTGAGATTGTTTACCAAATTAAAGAACTTGTCTCTGTGAATTCAATGTAATTCTGACTTTTCTTATTTTATTCTGAGTCTGCCCCTTAAAAAAAATTATTATCATTGGACGCTGGACCAATATGCACGTAAATGAAAATTTTTTATGATCCTGATCATGCAAAGTCGTGCCTGGAAGCCCCCGACTGAGCGCTCTCGCTGCCTGCCCGAGGCCCCGCGGGGGGGCTCGGAGTCATCCACAGCCTGGAGCCCGCCGCGCAGAGCGTGGCACAGTTGGTGGTGTTGCGGTGCAGTAATCCGGAGACCAGGATTCGACTCCGAGGTATAGCCTCGCGTCTGACCGACGTCGCCAGTGAGTGAGACCGATGAGTACTATGTTATGAGCAGCTCCAAATGCCCCGCGTTCATTTTGGCTCAACTTCTGCTCAAAATTTTCTTTAATGCAAAAATAACATTAAAGAAACATATCATTACTTTTCCAATTTGGTCCTTACTTTGAGGAAGAAAAAGTTTTTTGCTTTTACTGCCAAAATGTCTTTGTAAGCTGCTGCATAAAAAAGTTTCTTAACATTAAGATGGATTTTTCTCAACAGTGTACAATTTTGTGTCTTCCTGGTGACACAAATTGTCCAATTCCTAATTCAAATTGTTATTTGATTGATCAATAGGGTATTCACACTAAATGTTTTCGTACAAATTTTTTACGAGACATCACAGTTTTCAGTCCACACGAACTTTTCGTACAAATTTGTACGCGATTTTGTACAAAAATAGGCGGTTTTTCGTACCAAAATTGTACGAAAAGTACGTGTGCACAAAGAACTGCGATGTCTCGTACAATATTGTAAATAACATTTAGTGTGTTCCGACGCTTTCCTAGAACGAAAGTAAGGAAAAGTGAAACGGAAGTTACACACTAAATGACCAGGGACAATTTTTGCATCTAGCTGGATGCGGTTTTAAGCACATCTAACTTCGGACAAATTTGTATCCGGCTAGTCACGAATTGTACATAAAGAGGCACAATATTGTACTTCGAACACGAGACAATATTTGTGATCCAATTGATGGACAATATTGTGCCTCTTTATGTACAATTCGTGACTAGCTAGATACAAATTTGTCCGAAGTTAGATGTGCTTAAAACCGCATCCAGCTGGATGCAAAAATTGTCCCTGGTCATTTAGTGTGTAAAAACGGCAGTTTATATGAGAAATCTACGCGGAAAATTTCATCCACCGCGTAGATTTCTGTTATAAACTGCCGTTTTTAACTTCCGTTTCTCTTGTCCTTACTTCCGTTCTGGAAGGGCGTTGGAAAAGCCTATTTGTAACACCTGGTGGACTCAAAATTGTATCATCGACGGACCAGCTTAAAATTGCATCAATCTTGGGACAAAAAAAAATGAAGTAACATTTAGTGTGCACCTTCGCACCATATTAGCACTGAGAATGAAAGAGTCACGATCAGGACAAAAATTTTGGGTAAGAAATTTTTCATACCCAAATTTTGGTGAGGAAGGTTTCCTCACCCAAAATTGGGTGATAATACTACACTGCAAACCTGTCTATTGAGCACTTACAAATTCATGCTTGCAAGTACACACTTACAAACGCATGCTTGGCCAAGCGCGCACTTACAAATGCATGCTTGGCAAGTACACACTTTTAACTGCATACTTGGTACAATATAACTCCATGCTAAGCATTGCATTTGTGTGTACTTGCCAAGCTTGCGTTTGTGAGTACGTGCAAACATGCATTTGTAAGTGCATGCTAAGTTGACACTTAGGTTTGCAGTGAATGTAGCCATATAGGAAGCTGATACACCTTTCTTCACTCAAATTCGGGTGATAAATTGTTCCTCGCCCACAATTGGGTATTGATCAAGACTCTTTCATTCTCAGTGAGAGGAAAGCCGTTCGGATGTTCGGTTTGCAACAAGAAAATTCACTCTGAAAACCTGACAAACTATTTTCGACTTAAAAACTTTGAAAGGTTACAAGCGTGTTGATTACGCTGAAAGTCTTAGAATGCACCTTCGCACCTACACCAGGAGGAAGAAGCCATTCCAATGTTCGATATGCAACAAGAAGTTTCATAACGCTGAAAATCTTAGAATACACCTTTGTACCCTCACCAAGGAGAAGCCATTCGAAGGTTCGGTTTGCAATAAGAAGTTAAGTCGAAAAAAGCACTTAAGCACTAACACTGGAGAACCAGTAATACAACAAGAAGTTTGGGCTAGCTGAAAGCCGTAAGACGCACCTTCGCACCCACACCGGGGACTGTTGTCCAAAAGACGTGTTTCAGGTCACATAAGGCTGCGGCCCTTTCAGCTGGTCTGTGACTAAAAAAAAAAGAAATTAAAAATTTCCAGCAGTGGGATTTGAACCCACCTACGTACACTAACTATTTATGTAGAATTTTCTGCGTTTCAGTAGCACGATTTAGCAAATGCGTGGACTTTGCAAAATGCTATGCGTAAAAATGCAACAATTTTTGCAAATACTCGGCAAACTCAACAGTGTACTCAGTACACTCTGTTTAGCGTGTACTCACCAGTACACTTCCATGTGCGTGCACTCATGAGCACACCCCCGCAAGAGTGCGAGGGTACACACCTACATGTACTGCCAGGCCTGCTTAGGTGTACTCATCTACTCCCCCTGGAGTGCACTCATCTGAGTACACTCTCGAGAGTGTGCTTGTGAGTACACGCTGAACAGAGTGCACTGAGTACACTGTTGAGTTTGCAGAGTACGAGCAAAATTTTATGCAAAACGTCACATTGGTTTAAAATCATGCATCACACACGCACAACATTGGTACGACAACATTTAGCGTGTGGTGGCTGCGACCCGAACACGGTGCCTCACTGCTCGGCCACGGGCACACAGTGGGCGAGAAGACCGGTGGGAGCGGTCCGAACCTCGGACGCGTTATCAGCTCCAGAGTCGCTAAATGGGACTCGAAGCGAACGCGTGACCTCAACATTGGATTGCTCTCCGAACGCCAAATATACTGATGCGGTCACACATTCAGTTCGACTCCTGTTTAGCGACTGTAAAGCTCCAAACGTGGCAAGATTTTCGGCCACCTGCGTACAGTGGGTCAAAGGACCGGCGCAAGCCGCCAAAACTCTGACGCGGAGTAAAAAGTCTACGAAACATCGCTTTGTAATACGAAGAAAACGAAGGCCTGCGAAGAAGTGCTTCGTTATAATCAAGCAAAATCCTCCGCAATACGAAGCAATTCTACAATGCTTTCATTTTCTTTGCAGTTACGAAGCAGATTCTTCGTAGGCTTTTTTGAGTGTGGAACTCAAAACGCGTCTAGAGTTTTGGCCGCCTGCATCGGTCTTCTGGTCCACTGTGCTTCACCGGTCGTCTGGCCCACTGCGGTGCAGTACCTGTGTTCCTTCGGGGCCTTGCTTCTGCTTCACGCCGGGGCACCTCCGTCGCCAGTCGCACTGAAAACACAAAAAAAAAGTGTTAAATAGGCTCCAAAGCGGCGAAAACTATTCAAAAACATTTTATCAAGCATTTCTCGGCATATATGATTGATTCCCTTCGAAAGGGAGGGAAAAAGCCTCAAAAGACAGGCCTAAGATTGTTGTCTTTCCAAAGGACATTTAAATCAACGCATCGTGTTGCTCGTTTCCTCGTTCCGCTCCCCGCCCCCACCGCCACTCTGATCGTGCAGCGGACTGCTTCTGAGAGTCGCTCTGTCTCTCTCGCACCCGTAGGGACGCCTCATGAGTGCGAGAGAGACGCAGCAACGCAGGCGGCTTTCGGAATCAGTCTGCAGGTGGTGCTCGAGCATCGATCGGTTTGTGCACAACGGCAGGGAAGGCCACTGCGATCTCTACTCGCCCTTCCGACACTACTGCGGTCTTCACTCAGCGGCTCGCCCGCACTACAGACACAACACTAAGTACACACTGACAAATACATGCTTGGCACCGTGTATCTGTTCTCCTCATATGAACTCGTAAATGTGCACTAGTCAAGCACACTGCAAACCTAACTGTCTGTCTGCCTAGCACGCACTTACAAATGCATGCTTGGCAAGTACACACTCACAATGCAAATGTGTACCACGGCGCCAAGCATGCAGTTGTGAGTGCGTGCTTAGCCAAGCATGCGTAAGTGTGTACTTGCAAGCATGCATTTGCAAGTGCGTGCTAGGTAGACAGTTTTGCAGTGCATGCACACTAAATTATTATATAATTTTTCGTGCACAGCTTTGCACGATATTGAGCATACACGTGGAATGCACAGATTTGTGCGCAACAACGCACGTGATGCTGCATAACAATGCACATTTTCATGCTTAGCTACGCACGAATTCGTGCATTTCCAAACGTATACTCAATTTCGTTCAAAGCTATGCACAAAAAACTACATAGCACTTTAGTGTGTGCATTTGTTAGCGTGTGCTTGCAAGCATGCACGTGCAAGTGTGCACTTAGTAAACAATTACGTCTGTAGTGCTTACACACTAAATGACCAGGGACAATTTTTGCATCTAGCTGGATGCGGTTTTAAGCACATCTAACTTCGGACAAATTTGTATCCGGCCAGTCACGAATTGTACATAAAGAGGCACAATATTGTACTTCGAACACGAGACAATATTTGTGATCCAATTGATGGACAATATTGTGCCTCTTTATGTACAATTCGTGACTAGCTAGATACAAATTTGTCCGAAGTTAGATGTGCTTAAAACCGCATCCAGCTGGATGCAAAAATTGTCCCTGGTCATTTAGTGTGTATCATTCTGTACACTGGTAGAAATGTAATTGTCACTTTATGAGAATGTCAAGGCCAGATCACTCCAAATCGAAAGGTGATACTTCTAGTATCTTTATTGGCGATGCAATTAAGTATCGCGAAAAAAACGGCCTTATCAAAAATTCATGCCTTCAAAACGGCGATACACAAAAGTATCACCCAAATTTGGCGATACTTCGGAGAATTGCCAAGATTTGGAAATAAACTTTGAAAAACTCAAGGGGACTACTTCATTGTTTATTGCCAGATTTTGGCGATACTCCATAGTACATGTCGCCAAAGTTTGAAGGCATGATATTTCGGTACAGCCGTTTGTTGGTCATACTCAATTGTATAGCCAAAAAAGATTCTTAACACTGCAATTCCAGTGGTAAGTTTGCTTGCCACTCCAGTAGCGCTCCGTTTTGAATGCCAAAATTTCGCATTCTGGGCCGGATTGGCCAATTAAAATGCCAAAATTTGGCGTCTAAGTTCACCCAAATGCCAAATTTCGGCATTCGAAGAGGACAATCCGGGCCCAGAAGGCCAAATTTTGGCATTCAAAACGGAGCGCCACTGGAGTGGAAAGCAAACTTACCAATCGAATTGCAGTGAAGTATCGCCTTTGGATTTGCAGTGTTTCATTGCAGTGACCCAACAAGTTGATGGCCTTGTCACGTCCATGTAATAAGTAATGGGCTTTTCATACAATTGTTTTCAATTACTTAAAACGTTGTCATCTATTTTTAAGTGATAAAAATGAAATTAGCGAGTTTTTTCCGGAAACTGACGACAGATTTTCACAGTGGCACTCCTCCGGGCACCACCGGCACACAGTGGGCCAGAGGACCGTCGGCGGAGGCGGCCAAATCCCGGACGGGCTTTGAGCTTCAAGGTGGCTAATGAATGTGACCGGAACCGAACAAGAGACCCCTCACCACTGCATTGCTCTCCGACCGAGGAATCCATTGTTGGGGGGTCACACGTTCGGTTCGAGTCCTGTTGAGCACCCTGTGCTTGCTTGGCCAATGGCTATCCCTGATGGTATCAGGACCCTCCAGGGGTCATTTGCATCACTAATGACTACTCTACTCATGAAAAAAATCGTTTTGAAAAAGTCATTCAACCTCCAAAATATTAAGAAAATACGATGAAAATTTTAGTAAAATGGCGCTACCAAAAATACGCGGTGCCTCAAACTAAACGACTCTTGGCCCAAAACTTGCTTATCCTTGGCCGTCTTATTTTCTTAATATTTTGGAGGTTTTATGACTTTTTCAAAACGATTTTTTTTCATGAGTAGAGTAGTCCTTAGTGATGCAAATGACTCTTGGAGGGTCCTGATACCATCAGGGATAGCCATTGGCCAAGCAATTCTTAACATCCAATACAACAAAATTTTCCAAAATCTTCACATTGCTGCATAATCTGAACCATTTAGTGTAGATAAAAAAAAAATTTCTGGCGACTCAGGGGACCACCCTGAGTGGATAAACACCCCTGTGGACTAAATCCGTCACCATCGAATTCAGGGGGTTTTGGAGACTTGGCGTGGAATTACCCGCTTGCTATTCGCGTGTGGACCCGCGGTCTGGATCCCAGCATGCACACTAAATTACTATGTAGTTTTTATTTCGTGCATAGCTTTGCACGATATTGAGCATACGCGTGGAATGCACAGATTTGTGCGCACCAACGCACGTGGTGCGTCTCGGTTGCGCTGACCCATCCTCCACCTCACAGTGGCCCCCGGCGAGACCCCAGGACACCCGAGCGCATCCGGAGGGCTTTCCGCAGGGAGCGCATTGCACGCCAGCTTGCCTGAGCCCGGCCAACGAGGGAACCCTTTCCGGGAAACCCCGGAAACATTGTCCCGGGAAGCAGATAAACAAGGGCAGCGGAAGGCGCCCGGTTCAACGCCACACTTGGGAAAACATTTCTTGACTTAAGAAAATTGATTTGAAAAATGGTATATTCCCTTTTCTGAAGAAATGTTTTTCCTGAGTGCATAACGCCCTCGGAGCTGCCAGGCCGCCGAGCTGCCAGGCGGTGCACAGTGTCGCCGCGTCTCCTCGCACCCAGCGACAAACACACACTAAACGCCACCTGCAAACGAGACATGACTGGTTTTTGTGCAGATGAACTTTTCGTACAAGTATAGTAGTACGAAAAACTGCACAAATCTCCCCATTTTGGAACGAACTTTCGTACAAATTTGTAAGTCTCGTACCAAATTTGTACAAAAACATTTAATGTGGACTCGAGAGGCAAGCACTCGCCAAATATTGCGCGAAATGTGGTAAAATCCCTTTGAAATATGGTGGAATTCCTTCGAAGTCTGGTGGATTCTCGCAAAATCCCAACAAAACCTAGTGAAATCTCGCCAAATATTGCATAGTTTTGACGTGAAGTCCTGCGAAATCCCTTCCTTTGAAAACCACTGTGTGTAAGTATTCTAAGTATTGCAAGCCCCCTCGGAACGACTCTCCTGCACTGTAAATGTCTTACGGTGAGAGGCTGCACCCACAAATTATATGATGAAGATTTGCTCCATAATACAAGGAAAATTCCACCAAATATCTATCAGTTACAAAGAATTTTAATAGGTATGCTACGAAGGCAGCTGCACCACCATATTACGGTATAGAGAATTTACAGCATGATATGAGAATCTGCACCATGGGACATAGAGGGTGTGAATCGCCCTGCTGCAGGCCGATCACGGAGCAAAACTTCACTCTAAATGTATTTGCAAAATATTGTACAAAGCTTTGCACAAAGTTGCGCAGTTGCGCATACGTCCGTTTCGCACAAAATTTGTGCAAACTTTAACACGATTTTGTGCAAAAATTCACACGAATTTGAGCGATTCTGCGCACAAAGTAGTGCAAAAGTTATGTATGCGCGACTTTGTTTAAAGCTTTGAACAAAAATTGTACAAATTAGTGTGTTTGCAGAATGTTGCGAACGTTTGGTCCGAGGGCCGATGCCGAGGCTGCGGCAAGCCGAGCACACGTCACAGCAATGCACAGCGGGTCAGAAGGTCGTTGAGGTGGCCAACACCCTGGACGCGTGTAGAGCTCCGGCATCGTTGCGTACCTAGACTGTTATTCCAAGTGTGATAATGAACAAACTTTCGAGGCAATACAATTTATATTGCATCAGTAGCGCCATGTTAAAGTTATCGCATTATAAATGCAATAAATTTTGTAGTGCAGTAACGCATGTTATCACTTTATCACACCAAAATGTGGTAATCTGGGACGAAACCGGCCGAAACGTAAAAAACTTATTGCATTTTAAACGAGATAATTTTCACACTAAATTCCTTTGTACAATTCTTGTAAGTGCCCTCACAATTTTGCACGTATGTGCTTTTCGTACAAAATTGTACGAAATTTCGCACAAATTTATGCGATTATGCGTGCAAATTTCTACGAAAAAGTTCGCATGTTGCAAATTGGGCGAGACCACGGACAAAATTGTACATATACATTTGGTGTGTTGTATTGCTGCCGCAGATGCAAAAATTTCAAGCACATTCGTCTTTTTATCGCAGATAATTGTATCAAACTTATCAAATTAGAAATATCAGTGTACATTGGACTCGAATCGGACGTGTGACCAAATCACCCCAACTGGATTCCTCGTTCGGAGAGCAATCTATTAGGGAGGTCAAACGTTCGATTCGAGCCACATTTAACGACTCTAGAGCTTAAAAGGTGTCCGAGATTTTGGCCGTCTAAACGGTCTTCTGACCCACTGTGCGATGGCGCCTAACACACCGTGCCTTTCGACACACACTAAATTACTACGTAGGTTTTTGTGCATACGTAACGCACGAAATTAAACATGCACTTGTTGCGCACAAAATTGTGCGCAAGAACGCACGATTTTCTACATACCCGCGCACTGAATCGTGCATTGTCACGTACCAATTCGTGCGGTACAAAGTGCATGTTCAATTTCGTGCGCGGGAGCTCAAAACGCGTCCACAAATTGGGCCGCCTGCGCCGGTCTTCTGGCCCACTGTGGGCCCCTGGTGACGCCCCAAAACAACCGAGCCCGACCGCACACAGGGGCATTCCCGCAGGGCAGCGCATTGCACGCCACCTGCCGGCCGGCGAGGGAGCCCTTCCAGGAACACTGTCGCAGGAAGCAGATTAACGAGGTGGTCAGCCGAAGGTGCCCGTTCCGACGCCACACTCAGGAAAACAGTAAAATTACTTGTGTTTTTTGTTGTTGTTTTTTTTTTGTTTTTTGGAGAAATGTGTTTCCTGGGTTCATCTAGCCTGTCGAGCGGTCAGGCCCCCAAGTCAAGACCTTGGCTTCACCGGCGTTTATTCGCATTCGCCTTGCGCTCTCTGCTACCTTCCCCCTTGCCCCTATTTCTCCTCCCCCCACACTGCAAGAAAAAGTGTGAATAGTACAACAAAAGTACAACAAAAACTGTAGAATAAAAGTACATCAGGGATTGTAGAAAGCACAACGAGAATTGTACGAACCACAACGAGGCATGGTCTGCACGGCGTTCGTCATGCCGATTCCATTGTACCCTACTTTGTACAGCAATTGTTGTACTTTGAAAGTACAATAAATTCCTGATAAAACACGCTACACGTTTTTGTACAATTTTGTACGTCCTCTCACACAATTTTAAACAAGCAAACTTTTACGTACAACTTTGTACGTGAAATCGCACAAATTTTTGTGAGACCACGTGCAAAAATTGTACAATGGAATGTAGTGTGAAAGTAGCCACAAATTTCTGTACACTCGTTGTGTTTTTTTCTTGCAGTGCAGTGGATTCAGACAAACACACCCGGAACTAAAGGCGCCCTCCTGATACTACCTCTCCAACCACAGATACATTAATTACGAAGGAGTTGACTCCGTGGTAAGTTGCGCAGGATTCAGTGCGTAATGCTTAGACACTTATGAAAGCAACATTGAGAAGCCAGCCATTGGCCTGGCCTGCCCCACGGCCATTGGGCGCGCCCCGCCGGCACTGCACCGTCGGCCAGAGGACCGGTGGAGGCGGCGGACCAAAGTCTAGACGTGCTGTGACCTGAGCTCCAGAGTCGCTAGCTTCATGGGACTCGAGCCGAACGTGTGACCCCAGCAATTGATTTCTCTCCAAACAAGAAATCCACACTCTGGAAACCTTTCAAAGTTCTTTCGACTTTACAAACAGAAGTAGCCTGTCATAACAGGGTATGAGCATACATCAGCTTTAGAAGAAAATACTTCGTAAATTACGAACTATTTCTTCGTATAACAAACTAAAAAGTTGGAACCTTACATATGCTCAAAATAGCTCGAAAGGTTTCAAGCGTGCATTGGTGGGGTCACACGTGCGGTTTGAGTCCTGTTCTGCGTCTGTTGAGCTCAAAGCGCGTCCAGAGTTTTGGCGGCCTGCGCCGGTCTTCTGGCCCACTGTGCCACGTTGCGCCCGAGAGGAATGCTTCCAGACCATAGCCACCGGCCACACAGTGGGCCAAAAGACCAGCGCATGCGGACAAAACTCTAGACGTGTTTTGAGTCTTGGAGTTGCTAAATTGGACTCAATCCGAACGTGTGACCCCACTCATGGATTCCTCGTTCGAAGAGCTATCCATTTGTGGAGTGACACGTTTCGTTCGAGTCCCATTCAGCGACTGTGGAACGCGTCAAGAGTGCAGTGCACCAACCCTGGCACCAACCCTGGGTGCGGTGCGCGGTGCTCCTGCGGGCCGCGCCAAGCACGGAAAAACAAAGAGTCGGTCATAGGCTTTGTTCGACAGGCTGAACTCAATGTGGCTGCAATTGAAAAGTCGATACGTAAACCAAATTCAGCCCATCGAACAAAGCCAAGCACCACAACCAATGTGTTCTTTATCGTGTGCCCGAGGCCGCCCTGCTGGTCGCTGGCCGCCCTGCCGAACGGCCCCGAGAAGCGGTCTCCCTCGCACCCTCAGCCCACACTGCACGGAGAAATGAGGATAGAACAACAAAAGTACGACAAGGACTGAAGAAAAAGAGTACAACGATGATTGCGGTAAGTACAATCATATTTGTTAAAAGTACAACGTCACCTGGACTGGTACCGTATTGTCACTTGGCCATTGTACTTTGTACAATAATTGTTGCACTTTGTACAAGAATCGTTGTACTCTGTACAATAATCGTTGTACTTCGTACAAAAATCGTTGTACTTTGTACAAAAATTGTTGAAAGTACAACAAAAACTGCCTAAAAGTTTAGCCAGTATTTGTTGCACTTTTGTTGTGGTCTGAGTGCGGCAGACGAAACGACTCCTGGTTGTGCTGAGCTTGGAGTCAGTCACCGTTACAAGGCACCACACACTAAATTACTACGTACTATTTTGTGCATAACATTTGCACAAAGTTGTGCATGCGTTTCAATATGCACGAATTTTATGCGCTACAACGCACACTTCCGTGCGTAGTTACGTACAAATACGTGCATTTCAAAATGCATGCACAATTTTGTGCAAATCTTGCGCACCAAAAAGTACATATTAATTTAGTGTGCACGCCCAATGTGGCAAAGGCAGCGAATGCGGGGGACTAGAGCATAACCTACACTCTGAAAAACCTTGCAAACTAGCTTAGACTCAACTGAATCACGGTAAAAACTGTTCCTGGTTTACCCAGGAACTCCCCGGAAGTCGCCTATGTCTTTTCTACACACACTAAATTACTATGTATGTTTTTATGCGCGCCCGCGCACGAAATTAAACATGCACTTTGTAACGCACGAATTTGTACGTGACAATGCACGATTTAGTGCGCGGGTATGCAGAAAATCGTGCGTTATTGCGCACAATTTTGTGCGCAACTAGTGCATGTTAAATTTCGTACGTTAAGTATGCACAAAAACCTACATAGTAACACTGGTAAAACTAAAGCGTAACTGTATGCTTGAGTCAAGCATAGAGTTACGCTTGAAGACGTTACGCTTGAAATGAAGCATACTCTGGAAATTCCCCTATGCATTTAGATAGGGGGAATCTTGGCGGATGAGCCTGTTACGCTTGATTTCAAGCGTAAACTGATTACGCTTGAAAACAGAGGGTAATACTACGCTTTAGTTTTACCTGTGAATTTAGTGTGCAGGCTTCCTGAGCAATCCGGGAACCGTTTTCACTGTGAATAAGAAGCTTGTAACAACAAAGTATTTTTAGCATACAACAGGTTACAAAGAAAATACTTTGTAATTTACGAACATTTTGTTCGTAAAACAAAGTGCATTGCTTGTACCTTGCATATGCTCAGAATACTTGGTGAGGTTCCAAGCGTGCAGCAGCCCCGGGCACGCCCCGCCAGGCCAGCAGGGCCGCGGCGACACCCCGTGGTGGGCCGCTGAAGGCGCGGGGTATTAGCAGAGGCAGCAGCTATCGGCTGCATTGGAGCCATGTGCATGGCGCACAGTGGGCCACAAGACCGGTGGATGCGGTCATAATCCCGGACGTATTTTGAGCTTCGGAGTGGCTCAATGCCTCGACCCGACAGTGTGACCCATCAAATGGATTGCTCTCCGCATGAGGAATCCATGGGTGGGGTCACGCACACAGTGGGCAGAAGACCGATGCTCTGCGAACTCAACAGTGTACACACTAAATCCTTATGTACTTTTTTGTACATAGTTATGTACGAATTTGCACATGCGTTTGTTATGCATAATATAATACGTTGTTATGCATAATTTATTCAAAACTATGTATAAATTACACGTTGTTATGCACAATATTGTACAGAAGCATACGCATGTGCAAAATCGTTCATAACTATGTACAAAAAAGTGCATAAGGATTTAGTGTGTACTCAGTACACTCTGATCAGCGTGTACTCACAAGCACACTCCAAGAGTGTTGCTCACATGAGTACACACTGATGAGTGTGTGCTCAGATGAGTACACACCTAAGCACGCCTGGCAGTATGTGCAGCTGTAGGTGTGTACTCATCTGAACACACTCTCATCAGAGTGTACTCATCTGAGCACACTCATGTGGAAGTGTGCTTGTGAGTACACGCTGATCAGAGTGTACTGAGTTCACTTTTGAGTTTGCAAAGTGCACGCGGCCGAAACTCTCACGGTAAAAGTGCCGCCTTGAAATCCAAGGGGATGCCTTGTTTTAATTTCCAAGAGGTTTCAGTGAATTTTCAAAGTTGTTCAAAATGACATCACTGAACAGAAATAGATTCGTCTTGAGAAGACAAAAAAAATTGTTAACACATGTTATAGGTTTGGATACGAAATAAAAAAGTTATTGAAATTCAAAATTTGTAAAATAGCTAAAAAGGCCAAATTTGTACTTTTGAAGTTCAATAACTTTTTAATTTGCCACCCAAACTCATGACTAATGTTGACATTTTTTGTTTTTCTTGTCGAAACAAATCCATTTCTGTTAAGTAATGTCAATTTGGACAACTTTGAAAACTCACTCAAACCCCTTGGAAAATTTAACAAGGCATCCCCTTGGATTTCAAGGCGACACTTTTACCGTGCTGGACTCAAGAGTCGCTAAAAAGGACGAGAAATTTATTGGTAGGATTTGTAGGTTTGGTTTGAGTTCTGTTTAGCGACTCTGGAGCTCAAGGCGCGTGTAGAGATCTGGGCGCCTGCGCCGGCCTTCTGGCCCACTGTGCGCTGCCGACTGCTGGAGCCTCCAGGCGGTGCCGGGTAGGCCAGTCTAGGCCAGGCCCCGCCCCGAGCAGCGATGGCGGGGACTGCCAGTGGCGGCACTGTGGGCCAGAAGACCGGAGGAGGCGGTCAAAACCCCGGACTCGTTTTGAGTCGCTGAATGGGACTCGAACCTAACGTGTGACCCCACTTACGGATTGCACTCCGTACGATGAATCCATGATTGGGGTCACACGTTCGGTTCAAGTCGTGTTTAGCGACTGGAGCTCAAAACACGTCTGGAGTTTTGGTCGCCTGCGCCGGTCTTCTGGACCACTGTGCGGCGGTTGATGGCAAGCAAGGCAGACAACGTGGCTGAAGACTTGAATGTTTCATGAAGTGTCCATGGCAGTTACACATACTCATCTCTCAAATTTGTTTTTTAAAGGTTTGTAATGGATAAATTGCTTGGAGGCATGACAAGTACATTTGGTCCCAATGCAAAGTTATATAGTGGTCATCCTCCTGTATTATATTTAAGTTTATAGACAAAGGATTCCCAATACAAATTTAACACTCCTCTGTACAAATGAAGGAAACTGGAATGTTAATACGTTAACAAAAAAAATTCCGAACAAACAATCTACTAAGGCTGAGAGGGGAAACCAATAGAACTGTTTATTAAACATCTCCAGTGCATAAGCATTACAAACCTTGAACCAACAACACAAGATTATTCAATTTGAACAGTCACAAGCAATGCTAGCATCACACAAATGTAGGAAATAAAAATGTAGACTGCACAATATTTAGCAAAGTGAAACCATTTTAGCAGGCACTCTAATATTTTAACAGTGTGCACACCAAGTGTTTGTGAAAGCTTTTTTTTAAAACTGGTTGTAATTGTCATTCAAATTATTCCAAAATTGTAAAAGGCATTGTTGATCAAAAGAAAAAGAAAAATACTTTGCTTGACAATCAATATAAAAAAATCTCTGCACAACCCAGCATTGCTTGAACTGTTTCCGGCAAGTGTTTTACAGATGAAATGAATTCTCCGCAGAAAACATCAAAGGTCTTTCCAAAGAACCGCCACTTCATACTTGAATCAACGTAAAAGAACCTCAACCAATTCTTGATTATATTTTTAGCAGACAAATTTACTCGTGTTTGGCATAACACATGCTTTGGATTTTAGATAACTAAGAGATACTGAAAAGATACCTTTCTATGGTTAATACTGAGTTCCAATTACTTTATCTTTGAAAAGAAAGAGAAACGCAATATTGTGTTCACTCTCCAGAAGACTTAAGAGATGGCGGGGAAAATTAAGAAAATGTTATCACAACACCTGAGGCGGCAATGAAAAGTGGGCAAAAAACTTGAGTTCAAGGGCACTTTATATTACATAGAACTGACAGCATTTGCACAAAAGCATTATTTAACTTTTGTCATGTCTCTTTGAGTTGCCGATCAAATGTATGAGGCACAGGATCAAATCAAAAACACCTTGTCGTGGGTGTCACTTGTCATTAAGAATGTCAGGAAGCAGCACAGCTGTGCCATGATCATCAAATAAATAATGTTGGAATCACATCCTTCACATGAAAAGGGAATGGTGACTGTGACAGTAAACCGACCTGATGCAGCAGGTGTTGCTGTGCGCTGCCAGCAGTGCACGGGGGTGCGTAGAGAGCCAGGGCCGCGTCGTAGGGCCGGCCTCGGAGGCGTGGTGGCGGCCCGGCCGCCGCCAGGACGGGGCTGGACGCCGGACCCCTTCATGTGCTCCAGCGCTGCTCCGGCAGCCCCGGACGCCGCCACCACTTGCACGCCTTGCGGTGCCGCAGCCCCGCGGTGGCGGCCCAACACGGCCAACTCACTCTCACTGCTCGTTGTAATTCCTGCGGCGGATTACTGGACAAGGCACGGCACTTTCACTTCTCACTCTCACTGCTGCAAGCCGCTAAGCTGATTGGAGGTTAGGCCGCCCGCCTAGGCTTGCCCTTGTCGCCGTCCCTCTCGCACCCAAACACTCGCGCTCGGCGCGAACGGCGCGGCTGTCAGTTCAAGTCGACACTCGCAGTAGTCTCATTGCGCACTTGCAGCACTTGCACTCGCGGAAAGTAATTTCTTTGAATCGTCTCGCGGAATTCCGTTGGCTCGGCCGCCATTTCGTGTCACTAGAGACTCTACGCCGGAGGAGCGCGCAACCTGTGCCGCGGTGGAGCGACGGTGGCGCCGCCGTGGCCGCAGTCCGAACTAGCGGTGGCAATTTTTTTTTCCGGTTTTCCCGGCATGTCGGCACTTGTCGGGGCAATCCCTGTCCCCAGACGTGACATAAAGCTCTCTTCTGGTTGACCGGCAGCGAAACACGCAGCCGGCTTGCCCGGCGGCCTAAGCCTTTCCCGTCAGACGCGCCCGCGGCCCCCTGGAGTGCCGCCTCCATCCGCTAGCCGCCCTGGCCGGGACTCGGCGCCCAGCCCGGCGACTCTGAAAAAAAGATTTCGAAATTCCAGGCGCTTTCAAAGCGGCAGCGAAACATTAGCGGCGCCATAAAAAAACAAGAGGCGATTTTCCAAAGTGTTACGCAAGGCGAGATAAATCGGCAAGTACGTAAAAGGTCTGGCGACGAGAGTTGCTCACTCGACTTTGCGGTGCGACGCTAGCGCCCTCCCGCGGTCTTCTTCGTCAGGCGTAGCCTCCAACCCAAAGCCCGCTCCCGATTTTTTCAAATTTATTTCTGAAACGAAGCCTCGGAAAGAAGCGTGTAGCCCGCCGGGAGCCCTCATTTTAAAAAGGATGGCTCCGCCTCTCCTCCATCGAGGCTTCCAGTATCTATTGTCCGCTCGCCGGCACCTGGCCGGCACGGCGCGGGGGGAGGGGGGCGCGGGGCGGGGGAGCGGCCGGCGGGGTGGGGGACGCCGCCAACCGCCGCCGGCCGGCCGCCAGTTCGCCTGCGAGGCCCGAGCGAGGAGGACGTGCCGCTGTCGCTCCGCGCCGGGCCGCTCCGTAACGGCTGTGCCGCCATTGCCGCGCCGCGCCTCGCCGCCCCGCGCCGCCCCGCGCCGCGCGTCCGACTAACCCTTGATTAATCGGCCGACCCCGCGACTCGAACCGCCGCCAGCCCCGCCGCGCTGCGACCGCCAGCCGCGCATTGTGTCGGAATGTTGCCGTGGGACTCGCCGCTGCAGCCGCAGCCCAGGCCTCCAAGATGGCGGCCAGCCAGCGTCCCTGCCGTCCCACGTCCCTGCCGCGCCGAGCCCCCAGCAGCCAGTGCAGTGCAGTGTTACTAGAGTGCAATCCCAGTGCCCGTGGGAAAGTGGTCTCAAGAAAAGAAGCCCGCCGACGCCCTGCGACCGTTTGTGGTTTGACGGTTGGCCGTTGGGCCGTGGAGGTTGGCGTCCCCGCCTGTCCGTGCAGGCCGTGCCCTGGTGCGGTGAGTCCTCGGCGCCCTTCCCTGTCCATTCCCTGCTCCCTCCCCGGCCCTTTGCGGCTGCGGGTCGGTGCGAGGCCTCGGCCGTGACAAAGCCAAGGCGCCGCGCCGTCCCCGCGTCCGTTAGCATGCCGCGCTGCTCCCCAGGCAGCAAGGCCCCGCCCCGCCCCGCGCAGCGACTAACCCATTCTTTTGCAGCTTTAATCCATTCCTTTGCAGCATTAACCCATTTCTTTCAGCACTAATCCTATTTCTTTCCAGGGGGTTCGCGCTGTTAGGCCGTTGGTGGGAGGGCGTGACCGTTACGGACTTGGCGGCCATGTTGGCCGCGGGGCGCTGAGGGCCGTGCCGGCCTGTGGGGTCGCGGGGGCCTCGGGGACCAGCAGCAGCATCCAGGGCGGCGACGGGGCGCTGTAGGGCGGGGACCTTGGTGGCCACCAGGGAGGGAAGGACCAGGTCGGGGGCGGGTGGGAGGGGTGGGGGAGGTGGCGCGGATGACCGTTAGGGCTGGGGGGCCTGGGGCTGCGACGGTGATATCCACGGCTGCAGAGGTTTGCTGCTGCTCAAGGTGAAGTATTGACAATTTATTTCACATTTGCACTTCTTGCTCTCTCTTTCTGTCTCTCCCTCCCTCCCTCCCTCCTTCACTCCCTGTCTCTTTCTCTTTTTCATTTTCTTTCTCTCTCTCTCTCTCTCTCTCTCTCTCTCTCTCTCTCTCTCTCTCTCTCTCTCTCTCTTTCTCTCTCTCACTTTCTCTTTTATTTTGTCTCTCTCTCTCTCTCTCTCTCTCTCTCTCTCTCTCTCTCTCTTTTCTTTTTTTGCTTCTTAATTTGATACTATGTCAACTTGTGTTGCAGTTGTTTGTTGTTCCCTCGGTTCAATGTTGACTGCTGCGCCCAGGATGGCTGTCCCTGTGTTGCATCCATCCCAAGTCCAGGACTCCCTCAGGACGACTTCATGGCAGGCTCCAGCTTTACGTCAACTGCTTGAGAGGTTTGCTGCTCTTGATGGTCAAGTATTGCCAGTTTTATTTTTAACATCCCTCTCATGTAAATGGTTATTTCATTACTTGCAATTAAGTTTTATTCCAACTATCTCTCACTTTTAATTGAAACATTATAACTTGAATTTTTTTTTTATTTTGAACATCGCTCACTTAAATTGTAACTTCATTACATAGGACTATGCAAACTTGCCTTGCCTGTGCTAAACCATTCCTTGGCTTCATGTTCCAGGCGTTCCAGTGAGTGCTGCGACAAGAATGGACTTCTGTTTGGTGCCTCCAGTTCGAAGCCCAGGACGATTAGGACAACTCCATGGCAGGCTCTAAGTCTACGCTAACTCCGAGAGAGGTTTGGTGCTTGTGATGGTAATGTATTGAACATTTTGTTTTCCTTGTAGTTTGACGGCAATTATTTAAACACTATTTGAAATTATTTGAACTTGTTTTGAAGGTGTTTCCTCCTGTTGTTTGGGTTGATGTTGCAGGCTGTACAGCCAGGGGTGAGAGTGGCCCGCTGCTCTTGGAATGTTCCTGGACTTCACGAGGACTACCCAGGTTGACTTGAGCGCTTCATGACAGTGGCAGTGGCTCATCCTCTGGCAAGTGAGTGCTTTCCTGCAACCTGTGCCTTGGTTGGCAGCCCACTGTGCGTTCCAGCCCCCTGCTGCCTGTGGGTGTCCTGCAGGCACCCAGTGGCGCGTATGGAACGCACAGTGTGTCAATGTTGTTGTTGTGCTTCAGGTTTGGAGGTTATGGTGCCCAGTGGATGGCCTGCAGTGGAGGCGAGGAGCCCCTGACCCTGCCTGCATCGTCTGCTGCTTGCCCCAGGTAATTATAACGAGAGCTCAGTTTTGGAACCACTTGTAAATAAATGTGAATAGTTTCAGGTGCTGGTTCCCGTCCCAGAAGGTGGTGCCTTGTTGGTGTCCAGGAGTCGGACTTCAGTGGAGCCCTCTGCGTGTTGCTGTGACGGATGCCCCAGCTTCGCACACTTCTCAAGGCCTTCACCAGTGGACTGCAGGGCTGCGTCTCTTCTGTGGTGAAGTCCAAATCTGTTCACTTTGTATTTATAAAATTAAGCTTACCTCTTATCTTGCTCAGTTTAATTGTGTGGTAGTCTTGCTAGTTTCAGGTTGCGGGGTGCTGTGGCTGCTGCTGTTCTTTGTTTCAGGTGTCCTGGATGCTGCCTTTGCTGCACTTCATTATTCCATTTCTGTCACTAATTCCTTTTGTTTATTTTTCGAGTTCCAGTAGAACGTCTGTCCTGCCCTGGTTCCCGATGATGTCTGCGTACTGTAAGTAACAGTGGTACTGTGACTAGCATGAGACATGTTGCCCGTGGTCTTACTGAGTAAATAACATTTTGCTGCTCGCATACAAGGCTTGTCACCTTGTAAGCTTGAGCCTCACTGAAGTGAGAGTAATTGTTACATTTGATTCGTTAATTATTTATTTGCAACATGTTCATTGCTGAATGTATGTTTTTCTATTTATTTCTCCTCTGCATTTCATCCCTCTTTTTAAGGTGCTCTCTTCTTTATGCATCCTTTGTGTTCTTTTTCATTTTAAAAGCCCTTTTTTTTATTTTCTTTGTGGCGCTTAAATAATATTTGTTGTTTTACTCTCTTAATATTTTTATTGCTGTGGGGGCAATAAAAATAGGTAGAGAAAATAAACTTCATTGTTACTGCCTTGTATTTTATGCCAGGAAGTAAGTTTTCTGAATGATACTTTCTATTTAACATTGGTTTTATGCTTAAATCTTACATCTTTTTACTGAGCTCTTTGTCACGCTGAAGCCTTTCATTATTCTATGAGTCATGTTTTATAAACTTAAAGCCACATTTTGTTTTCTTTCTCACCTGCCTAAATTTTTCTAAAATGAGTTGTGCCAAGTGCTGTGCGTGGTTTCCATTGCAACCTGCAATCCTTTTGTGCAATAGTGCTGAATGCACTGTCCCCTTGTTCAGGAAAAAAAAAAAAAAAAACTTGTCTTGCAAACTGAAATTCTTGTATTGTGAAGAGAACCTTCCCTGCTGTTACCATGCAGTTCATAGGCCTATCTATTAATTTGGAGTAATGTCTGATGCAAGGTGTTTACTTAAAAATGTGGGCATCAGCTGGGTGTTTGGGCCCTTGAGTCATTCTGAACTTTGCAAATAAACCTAATTTTTTTTGCCTGTTTACTTTTCCCCTTCCCTCTCCTTTTGTTACTTTTCTTCCCCCCCCCCCCCCCCCCCTTCCCTCCAGTTCACTCTCTCTTTCCTTGCAGTTATCTTTCCTTTCCCACCACTCCATTTCAATTTCCCTTTCCTTTTTTTTCTTCATGGCAAAATTTGAGTATTACTGGCTGCTTTGTGTAAACTCCAAACATGGCACTGAAGCAAAGAATGTCCTTGCTTTGGCAGTGCAGTGTATGCTGTGGATGTGAGCGGTCACTCAATACTAATTCCTTCCCACTCATTCCTTTCCTATACTGTGTCGTAATCACTTCGGCATTCACTGGTTTGCCTTGTGATAAAACCGCAGTGTATTTGAATAGGCCCACTGTGCATTCTTTTGAATAAAGAGTGCTGCCTTTGTTTTACCCCTTCTTTTTTGTGAAATTGTTTGACTTGTAACTTGTGCAAAGCACATTTGCTGTCTTATGATTGCTGTTTCGATGTTGTCACAAGTTTTGTGTTATTTGTTGTTGAACTGTTTGTTTACTTGCCACTAATGTGTGCTCTCTGTCCCACTGTGTGTGGCCAGTCAGCTGTTTCTGTTCCTCTTTCTGTTGTCAATTTGCATCAGAATTCGAACAGCTGTGGTTAAGCTTGCGATTTCCTGGCGATACTCCATTCCTCAGCGCCGTGGTGCTGTGCCCTCGTCACTGTGACGGCACGGCGAAGGGCGCCCTTCCCGTGACAGGGCTGGCCGCGGCGATACCCCTCGCTGCGGGTGCCAGCCCTGCAGTGCCCCTCCCTGGCCCGTTGGCCCTGACAGTGCCTGTTGGTGGCTGGCCGCGGCGATACCCCTTGCTGCGGGTGCCAGCCCTGCAGTGCCTGTGCGGCCTTGTCCAGGCTTGGCTCGCCCAGGCGTGCCATCTCGAGTCTCGGCCTGCCTTGTGCTGGCTGTGTGGCCCTCCCCTGAGCGAGCGCTGCGTGTCTATCTTGGACTGTGTGTAGTTCTAGAGTCGTGCGTGCCCAGCGTGTGTCGGCCCAGGTTGTCTGGGACTGTGTAGCAGGCTGGCCCTTCAGTGGGCTTGCTTAGCGTGCATAGCCCTTTGCTGATAGTCCCGTTGTGTCTGGGACTGTGTCGCAGGCTGGCCCTTCAGTGGGCTTGCTTAGCATGCATAGCCCTTTGCTGTTGTGTCTGGGACTGTGTAGCAGGCTGGCCCTTCGTTATGCGTGCTCTGCTTGTCTGGGACTGTGTGGTATGTCCTTGGCGCGTGCTCACTGCGTAGGTTCCCCCTGTTGCTGTCGTGTTTCCCCCTCGCGTGATGCCGCCCTTGTCGCGCACAGTGGACCGGATAGCCGGTGGATGTCGCTGCCTGCGTTTTGAAGTGAGGCATTTGGCCGCCTGCGCCGGTCTTCTGGCCCACTGTACCGCCGACTGCCAGTAGAGTGTTCGTTGTTCTGTCTCTGTAACTGGTACTCCGCGGAGTGCCACATGAGTGCGAGAGAGATGTCCCACTGTGCTCGTGTGCCTTCCGCACGGCCACCTCCTAGCTCCCCAGCGCCAAGTGCTGCCCACTGTGCGCAGCCGGCCGCGGCTGGTGCTTACCTGAGCGCTGCGGGGTGCGGCTAGGTGCGGCGTGTGGACAGGTGTATTCTGGGAGGGCCGGGGCCAATGCCCCCCCCCCCTCTTCGCTTTTTTGTGGACCCGCCGCTGCATGTGGCTGTTTGCTCATGTGTAGAGTGGAGGGAAAGGGTCTAGAGGAAATGCAGCCCGCTTTCTCTATAGTTTCTTGACCCGCCCCTGGTTCAGGGTGTTTGTTTATTTCCGAAGGGTAGGGGTGAGGTGAGTGGGGGGCAATGCTGCCCTCCCTCCCCCCCCCCCCCCGTGACTGTACCCGCCGCTGCCTGTCTTGTCCGGTGATGCTGTCATGGCCCCTAGCTGGGCGTTCTCGGCGTGGTTGGGACTGTGTATCAGGCTGCCTTGTCACTGCTCTGCTTGCCGTGCGCACCGTAGGTGTCGTGTCTCCCCTCGCGTCATCTCGCGCTTGCCTCTGACAATCCATGGGACTCTAGTCCTGTTGGTCGTGTCTTTATCTCGAAACGTATGTAGAGTTTGGTCCGCTGCGCCGGTCCTCTGGCCCACTGTGCCGCGGACTGCCAGCAGAGTGATTGCGCACAGTGCGTCCGTCGCTCAGTCTCTCGGTACGGACCGCCCCCTGAGTGTCCCTCCCATTGCACTTGTCTGCCGCCGCTCGCCCGCCTCGTGGCGCTGTAGTGGTGCCCACTGTGCCTGCCGCTGCTCGCTGTGGTTGGCCGCGGGGCGTGGCCTGTGTGCTCCATTGTGTCTATTGTGCCATGTCTCAGCGTGACGTTGCTAGACGAGCTGCTGTGCGTGGCTGATTGTTGATTTGTGGAGAAAGGGGTGGCGGGGGGGGGTTAATGCGTTGCTCCCCTCCCCATCCCCTCCCTCTCACCCGTGTCTCGACCCTCCGCTGGGTGTGGCTGTTCGTTAATTTCTAGTGTCCAGACCGAAGGGGGTGGGGCAATGTTCTGTCCCCCCCCCTGTCTGTAGCCGCCACTGTGTGGCCATTAGTTTATTTCATTAGGGCAGGGGGAGAGAGGTTTCCCATTGTGCCCGGACCACCGCCGCCTGTGTGGCCCGGTCCTTCACTGTCTGAAATTTTGTTGTTACTTAACAACAAATCTATTGTTAATTTTTTTTCTGACATCTGTTGTTTTTAAACGAGCGCAGTCGTTTACGAACAGAGAATGTTGTTGATAAATGACAGTTGGGTCATTCTAAAACAACTTACTTGTCGGAAGACAACTTTTCCGTTGTTTCAGTTTTAAACAAAGATGTTGTAGGAAAACGACCATGTTGTTGACAGTTTTGTTGTTTTGGAACAATCGTTACGGACAGTGTGTGCGTCGTGTTCGCCTCCCGCTGGCCTCGCGCTTGTATCGATAATGTTTCGGGTTCAAGTCTTGGCCTGGCAATCTTCTTATCACTGTCCCATGGCAATGCTCCGTTGCCTTCGACCTGCTTGCTCCTTCCCTGCCTCTTATGGTCCAACCTGGGCCTGGTGCTTTAATCCTTGGATCCGTTAGGTTTTGTTGCACTTGAATTACTTACCACTAGACACACTTATCATGTCTGTCAGCTTGCCTGTGTCCATCTGTCTGCCTGCCTGTTGGTCTTTCTGTTTGTCTGTCTGTCTGTCTGCCTGCCTGCCTGCCTGCCTGCCTGCCTGCCTGTCTTTCTTGTCTGTACACACGGTCACGGTCGCACCGTGATGGGGGACGCCGGGCCTTGCCTGGCCGCCCCTGCCTCGGCCCGGGTGCCGCCCTGCACTGAGGAGAACTCGCAGGGCTTGAAGGGTCCCCCGCAGCCCCCTGCCCTAGACTCAGATAGGTGCAGCGCTGCCCCGTCCCAGCCTGGGCCCAGACCCACATGGCCCCAGTGCTGTCTCTCTCTCTCTCTCCCTCTCTCTCTCTCTCTCTCTCTCTCTCTCTCTCTCTCTCTCTCTCTCTCTCTCTCTCCCTCTCCTCTCTCTCTCTCTTTTTCTCTGTCTTTGTTTCTCTCTCTCTTTCTGTCTGTCTCTCTCTCTCTGTGCCCTCCCCAAGTCCGGTCGTTGTTCCCACTCACCATCACGTCCCTCTCGACTTAACGCCCTAGAGTGCATTAGGTCGCGATGTCCGTGGTGTGCTGTGATGGCTCTGTGACTTTGGTAGCGCCGTTATGAGAATAACTTCTTTCGCAAAGACTAAATAAATAAAGTAAACCCTGATCCCGCACTCTCTCAACCACACACTGACACTACAAGACACATGCGCCCTCTGTCCCTGCCCGTCCCTTGGTTCATTTTCCGGTGCCTTGTGTCTGTGCGCCGATAGCACCATGGACACCGGTGGTGCATTGACCGGTTATGTGCACCGAACTGTTCCTGTTATCATTGTTCTGACCGTGCCCCCTTCAGTTCCTCGTCGCGCTCCCCTCCCTGTTAGTCTGTCCCACTGTGTGCGGCCACTCGGCTGTTTCTGTAATTAATTAGAAATAACAGCTGCTGTTTCTATTGTAAATTAGAAGTAGCAGGTGGTTAGTGCGGTGTGCCTCGGTTCTCCTCGCCCCGCGCCACTGCCAGTGTAGTGGCTGCGTGGTGCCACTGTGAGGCAGCCGCGTTGTTGTTTCTTTTCATGAATGGTGTCGCCACTGTCCCAGGGCCCCGCAGCAAGCACTTGGCTCCTTTTTTCTTTTCATTGCATTGTTATATTGTCACTGTTTATAGTCTTACTGTTATTGTTTGACGCGCTGCTTATTGTTACTGCCTTGTTATTTTGTCACTGTTTGTGGTGGTGGTTGTGCCCGCAGCACCCTGTTTTAGTTTGTTTCTGCCCTGTGTTACTCATAGTGTGCAATGTTGCCAACCCCCGAGTAGTTCTTGTCAGTTAGGCGCGCGGCATAGCCTGTTATCCTGTGTAGGCGTTATGCCATTGAGTGGTGTGTCCTTCCTCGCGACTCGTTGTGTGCGGTGCCCCTCCCCCGGCCCCTGGTTCTGCCGCGGAGGCGCCCAGCTGCGCTGGCGTGCGGCGTCGCTGCCGCCTTGGCCGCGTCCCCGGCCGTTGGTTCGGCCGTTGGAGCCCCGGCGTGGCCGTCGGCCCGCCCCCCGCCTGGTGGTGTGCACTGTGCCCACTGCCAGGGGGTGGGGCGGCCCGCGGCGGCGTTGGATCCTCGCGGGGCTTCTCGCGTCCGCGCCATCGGCGGGGTCCGCGGCGGTGCACGGTGGGCCAGAAGACCGGTGCAGGTGGCCCAAAGTGAAGACACGTTTCGAGCAGCAGAGTCCTGTGCAGGGCCTTGGACCGAACGTGTGATCCCGTCACTGCCTCGTTGTGAGGGTCACACGCTTGTTCGGAGTGTCCTTGAGGGAAGCTGGAGCTGTAAACGCGTCTCTAGTTTGGGCTGCATCGGTGCGGCCCACTGTGCAGTGGCGGCCCCGTAGGCGCACGCCCCCGCGGCAGCGCCCCACCCACCCCCTGCTCCTCCCCGACAACCCTCTCCCCCCGCAGCGGCGCGGGGGGGCACGGCCCGCCCGGTGGCGTGCCGCCGGTCCGGCCGGAGGGACTCTCTCCCGTCCTCGTCGGCTCACACCGCAATGCGGCAGTCCCTTATCGCGAGGTCCGGTTAGGTCCTGGAGGTGATAAGCTTAAACAGTCACTTCGCATGGTTAATTCTGTCGCTTTGAGTAATCAATAAAATGTTAAGAGCGCAGTTCCTTTCACTTACCGCGGCCCTTCAATATTTGGCACTGTAGTGCGTGCAGTAGTTGTGCTTGGCAGTGAGAGTCCATGGCCTGGTTCATGTACGTTGGGCACTGCGCGTGTGTTGCTTCGGTAAATACGATTTTTCAAAGCGTTCTAGCCAATGTGTAAATTGCCTGTTCATTTGTCAACATAAGTCATGTTGTTTTTACGGTTGGTTGGCAACATTGTACCTGCGCGCTGATGGTTTTGTTTCAATGTTTGCTTGTTCACTGACTTTTGGAGACTAAATAATTCACATTCCTGCACTTGTTCTTTGTTAATGTGAACTTATAATTAATTCAGTGGCTCTTCAAGTGGATGCCTCAGTGAGTGCTCCGAAAGTCAGTGTGTTGTTGTTGTTAGTGGTGGTGGTT
Source organism: Stenchaetothrips biformis (assembly GCA_030522485.1). Lineage (NCBI taxonomy): Eukaryota > Metazoa > Arthropoda > Insecta > Thysanoptera > Thripidae > Stenchaetothrips > Stenchaetothrips biformis. The sequence continues at coordinate 596,621 of CM060096.1, forward strand.
GGTGGTGGTGCTGCGCATTACGCAGGAGGGAGGGGCCGCCTAGCCTCGCGTCAGGCCCCCCGGCCTGGTCTCGCCAGTGCTGCCGCTGTGCAGCTGGCTACGTGCACCCCGGCCGGCGGCGTACCCCTCCTGCGTGGTGATGTTTGCTGGCGCCGGCCGCGGGGCGGGGCGCCGCGCTGCGTGGTGCGAGGCCCCGCGCCGCCGAGCTGGCCGCCGGCCGCCGTGCCAGACAGGCACCGCTCCGTGATGACTCGGCCGGCTGATCGGGCAGCGACTCTCCGCCCGCGCTCCTTGTCTCGCTGTGCCGTGCAGGTGCGAGAGAGACAGAGCGAGGGTTGTGGAGTTGCTGGATCGCCGCGCCCCTTCTGAGAGCCCTGAGCCTTGACGCCGAATGGCTAGCTCTTCGACCTGTCCCGCACAGGACCCTACACTGTGCTTTTTTCTGCATTCTTCTGATGCTCCTGAGTTTGCTCTTGGAAGTAACTTATTTATTCATTTTGTGAGTTGCATGTAAAAGCAGCTTTTATTTATTCAAGTTCATTATCTTTTTAAACTTGTTGCATCTTTCTATATATATTAAATAAGAGTTATTTGAAGGAATATTATTCGATGTACAGTGTGGCATGCTTTTGTTTTAACTTGTGGTTGTTGTGGTGTGTTTTGTTTGTGGTGCAATCCCGCAACTGCTTCTGTAATGTCCTCGTACCTCCTTGATCTAATTGTTACATCCGTGACGTTCCGTTTGTCTTTTATTCACTGTCCGGTTTTTCCTTTCCTCTTTGCACCTTCTTTGTCCCTCGGCCTATCGTGCCCCCCCCCCCTCCCTTTTGCCCTTCGACCTCTGTCTGTCTCTCTCTCTCTCTCTCTGTCTCTCTCCCTCTCTCTCTCTCTCTCTCTCTCTCATTTTCTCTCTCTTTCTCTCCCTCATTGTCTATCTCTCTCCCCCCCCTCTGTCACTCTCTTTCTCTTTGTGTCCTTCCCTCCCTTTGTGTCTCTCTTTATCTCTCGCTCTCTGTCCCTCCCCCTCTCTCCCTCCCTCTCCTTCTGTCGCTCTCTCTCTCCCTTTGTGAGTCTGTTTATATCTCTGTGTCGCTGTCACTTTGTCTCTCCTCTTCCTTTCTCGCTCTCTGTCCTCCCTCCAGCCTTCCTTGTTTTCTGTGTGCTTTCCCTGTTTTGCTGAACATTCAGCTTCATCATTTCCTGCGTTGGTTGCCCCTATGTCCTGTCGTGCTATAGTGTAGTGGGCCATGTGTCTGTTATCAGTTTGCTGCACGATTATTTCAGATTTGCAGTTGCTTTTGCGTGCAGTGTGGCTTTCCCCATTCGTTTCTTATTTAATCGGGTGACATTTGAAGGTAGTCATGCAGTCTGTGTTAGTGTATTGAACCCTGTCTTTGTTTCTCTTGTTCTTATTTGTTTCGTTACAATGTGTCAAGTGTCACCCCATTGTGTTTTTCGTGTGTTGTTAGTTGCATCATTGAAATGTGTGATTTTCCGCCATCGACTTTGTTGCGCCCTGTTCTCTGCAAACCCCACAGTGTACTCAGTACACTGTCTTTAGCGTGTACTCACGAGTACACTCCAATGAGCGCCTACTCATCTGAGTACACTCTCAGGAAAGTGTACTCCGATTATTTCATACCTACAGCTGCTTATAATACCAGGCTTGATAAGGTGTGTACTCATTGAGGACACTCTCTTCAGAGTGTACTCATTGAGCACACTATCTTCATAGTGTTCTCATCTGAGTACCCCCTCATTAGAGTGCTCAGCTGAGTACACTCTGATGAGAGTGTGCTTGTGAGAACACGCTGAACAGAGTGTACTGAGTTCACTGTTGTGTTAGCAGAGTTGTTTCTTGTGCATAGTGTACTGGTCATTTGTCTGTGCCTCTATTGCGCGCCGCGCCCCGTCCCCCCCATATTCCCTCTGCAACTCCGTCGTTAGTGTTGTCCTTCCTGCACTGTGGCTGCGCTTCCCTTGCCAGTTTCTCGTGAAGCGCAGCCTGCCTGTGGGGGGTGGCGTTGACATTCTATATGTTAAAAAAGCGCCCTTAATTTTTTGAAATTGTTTTTCTGTCTGAATTACCATGCGCCATTCTTGGGCGTGTGGTAACGCCGCTGCAAGATAGGCTAGAATCGGTTTAATTTGTACAAAACAATTTCCAAATTTGAGCGGCGTTTGTTATTTTGTTGCTTTGTTGTGCCGTCTTTTCATCAGAGGTAATTCCTTCCTTTTTTTCCTTATGAGGTTGATTGTAATTTGTAAGTTGTCTCAAACGAGATAACTTAAAAATTCACTTGAGCTCCGTGGAAATAAAAGTAAGTGATCCCCTCTGATATAAAGAGGGTTTTTGTTGTCGCGTGTGGTACGTGGCTCAATTCTCACACGCGTGGGCGAGGTGCCGGCCTTTGCCATCCGCCATTTTTGTCCCGCACCTCTCGTCCGCCCTCCGGGAGGCGCCTCTCCTTTCAAGAAGGGTGCCTTTCGGAGAACGGTCGAAAGGTGTGGGACAAAAATGGCGGATGCCAAGGCCGGCAACTCGCCAACGCGTGTGGGTATCGAGCTGTCTCGTTTCAGTGTACGGTATGTGAGCGTTTTTTTGTGGCTGGACGTCCCCCCCGAAAGGGCGGGCCCTAAGGCGAACCGCTGCCCAAATTTTCATTTTTTTTGGCGTTTTGGACTCTTTTTTTTTTTTTTTTTTTTTTTTTTTTTTTTTTGCGGGGCTCCACGCGATTATTATTTCCTCTTTCCTTATTATTATTTGGGGCGCGTGAGGGTTGAGAGGATGGCTTGGGCAGGGGGCTATGTGCTTCGTCGTGCTCGGTGGTCTGTCTGTCTGTCTGTGTCTGTTGAGATTGCAACGCCAACTGCGGTGTCGGTCCGTCCGCCACTAGCGCGGTCGGGTCCGGGTGGGTTCGATTCCCATCGGGTGTGTGAAAACCGTCTGTCTCTTCTTCTGTCTGATTTCCATGTCTCTCCGAGCACGGCGGGGTTACGGGGTGTGTGTTTGATTTTTTTTTTTTTTTTTTTTGGTCAAAAATTTTTTTTTGGGGTAACGAAAAGTGGATTGGGCCGTTAACAGAGGTGGTCTCGTGGGCAAAAGAGATGCCAACGGCATGCGGTGTTCCCAAGCGGTCACCCATCTAAGTACTGACCGCACCCAACGCTGCTTAACTTCGGTGTGCGGAAGGGAACCGGTGGACCCAGCGTGGTATGGTCGTTGGCGAGAGACGAGGCGACGCGCCGCGTACTAGTCGCGCTGCCTCGAGGCTGCCCGCGCTCCAAGTCGGTCACCCACGTTCGCCTGATCCTGGTTGCGGGTTGCCTACCCCCCATTTTGGAACGGACGCAGCGGGTCAACCTTGTGCGTGACTGTGGGGGTTTGGAAGGTTAGGTTAGGTTAGGTTAGCGACGGGTAGGTTAGGTTAGGTTAGTGACGGGTAGGTTAGGTTAGGTTAGTGACGGGTAGGTTAGGTTAGGTTAGCGACGGGTAGGTTAGGTTAGGTTAGGTTAGTGACGGGTTGGTTGGGTTAGGTTAGTGGTGGGTTGGTTGGGTTAGGTTAGTGGCAGGTAGGTTAGGTTAGTAACGGGTAGGTTAGGTTAGGTTAGTGGTGGGTAGGTTAGGCTAGTAACGGGTAGGTTAGGCTAGCAGCGACGTAGAAACCCCTTTTTTTGGCGTTATGTTAGGTTAGAACTGATATATGTCCTGATCGCGTCGGCGTAGGGATTCGGAGGGAAGATAGATTTCCGTAGGAAATCTATCTTGCCGGATCCAACCTAAAGCCACGCGGCGTTTTTGTCCCTATGGGGTTTTGCCTTTTTCCGCTTCCTTGTGTGTTTTTTTGCCGAAATGACGCGGACTCTGTCTGTTTTGGGGTCTTCGTATGTGCTTAACGGGTCGCGCCATGGTGCAAAAAGTTCTTTGAGGGGGCCCTCACCTAACCGAACCCGCCGCGTCGCTTACATATGCCAATCTCAGGTAACGTCAGCAGTTTTTTTAAAGCGATTCGGTGACTGTCACGCGCGTGACGGTCACGCGCTGCGACGTGGCGCTCCCCGCGGCCCTGGAGTGAGTTGCTTTTGAAGCGTCTCTCCGAGAGGCTTATGGCTGCTTCGTGTCGAGATCGGTCGGCCGCGCGTTGCGGGGGGTTGGCGTGTGTTTAGACGGGTCGAATGTGAGAAGGTGACCCGAATCGTGACGCTCGTGTCACAAAGCGCCCCCTCCTGTGGGCGAGTGTCCGCACACACTCGAGTGTTCGCATGCAGTGCGCTTTAAGGCACGGCCGGGAGGCGACGGGCGCGCGGCGTTCGTTTCGTGAGCTTGATCGCAGCGTTCGTCGCGTCGCGCTGACGTGACGGTCACGTGACGCGGTCGTCACGGCACGTCACGTGTGGTCGGGGTGTCGTCGGGGGGCACGGGGCAAATCGTGTCGCTGCGAGTGCCCCGTCGGACGGACGCGGTCGGAGGGCGCAAAAATTTGTTTGATGCAGGGTCATCTTTGAGCGGGCTCACAGCCGTTCTGGTTCGTCGAAGGGTGTTGCGCTTTCGCGGGGCGCTTCGCGAAGGGTCCCCCTCGATGAGGGCGCGTTCCCGGGGTGCCTTTCACTCGGGGGCCGTCCTTAAATGAGGTAAAAGTGTGATCGAGGTCGACGTTTGGGAGCGGTGCGTCGTTTTCGCGGTCGTTTTTCGCACACGCGCGGTCGTGCGATCGCGACGACACCGACGGCGCTCGGTAGGCGGGACTCTTCTGAATCGAGGCGTATGCGGCGATCGGGCGTGCGGCGTGTCTTATTAGGTGAAAAGTCGGTCGGAAGCGTTAGGCGAGCACGTCGCGCGTGCCGCTCGGAGGGTCCCGCGCTCGTGGTGCTGCGGCGTCTGCGTCGCCGTTCTGCCGCGTTGGTGTAGTCCGCAACGGTCCCGGCCCCGCGCTATCCTGATCCGTCTCTTCGTCGCCAAGTACGTCGTCGTCGTCGTCGTTCATCTCACCGCTCATCATGTCCGAAGCCGAAGCCGCTGCTCCCGTTGCCGCGAGCCCCAAGAAGGCCGCCAAGTCCGCTGCCGCGGCGAAGAAGCCCCGCGCCAAGCCCGCGCACCCCAAGACGGCCGACATGGTCAACGGCGCCATCAAGAACCTGAAGGAGAGGGGTGGCTCCTCCCTGCAGGCCATCAAGAAGTACGTGTCCGCCAACTACAAGGTGGACGCCGAGAAGCTGTCCCCCTTCATCAAGAAGTACCTGAAGGGCGCCGTCGCCGCCGGCAAGCTCGTCCAGACCAAGGGCAAGGGCGCCTCCGGCTCCTTCAAGCTCGCCACCAAGGAGAAGGCTGAGAAGACCGAGAAGAAGCCCAAGGCCGCCGCTGCCGCCAAGAAGCCCAAGGTCGTCAAGAAGCCCGCCGCAGCCAAGAAGCCTGCCGCCGCCAAAAAGCCCGTGGCCGAGAAGAAGTCCGTCAAGGCCGTCAAGAAGCCCGCGGCCGCTCCCGCAGCCAAGAAGCCCAAGTCTCCCTCCAAGGCGAAGAAGGCGACCAAGGCTCCCGCCGCCAAGAAGCCGAAGGCGCCCAAACCCAAGAAGGCCGCCCCCGCCAAGCCTAAGGCAGCCAAGAAGGCCGCCGCACCCAAGAAGAAGTGAAGTGTCACTTCGCCTTCTTGAAACCCCCCCTTCCTTCTGCTCGGCTTTTTTTAAAGCCACAAAACAGCCTTTTTAAAGGCTAACATTCCTCTCCCGAGAGAATGACTTTTCTCAAAGACTTAAAAAAAAATGAACCCTTTTCCCCCTCGCTCTCCGTCAGCGCACGCGCGCACGCCGAAACTCGGTTAAGCACACTCGCGCCTGACGAGCGGCGGGTAGGCCACGCGCAGTGCGCGCCTCCAGCAGACATTCCATTACGGCTGCAAGATACGCGGGGCGGACTGACATGTTGCGACTTCGCATCGAGACGACACTTTGGGTCACGGGTCATACGTCGAGAGTCCGGCACACAAACCGACATTCGGAGGGTTAGGTGTCACAGGGAAGTCCAAAATGCGCGACTTTTGAATCGCAATGCCATCGTCTTGGCGTAACATGTTAAGCACACTCGCGACTTGGCGCATCGCTGTCACGTGACGGCTCGTGTTCTCGAAAGGGTTATGTGTGTTTCGTGTATTAGGGAAAGGGTTAGATATTAAGTCTTTGATCGAGTTATCCTTTCGGGATAAAGATTTTGGCCCTTAAAAGGGCCGATTTGTTTGCTTTCCCGAAGGTGTTCGGAGAAAGACTTAAGCACGCTCTCCGCGGATGCGGCGGGCAAGCTGGATGTCCTTGGGCATGATGGTCACACGCTTGGCGTGGATGGCGCACAAGTTGGTGTCTTCGAAGAGGCCGACGAGGTAGGCCTCGGACGCCTCCTGCAAGGCCATGACGGCGCTGCTCTGGAAACGCAAATCGGTCTTGAAATCTTGGGCGATTTCTCGCACAAGGCGCTGGAACGGCAATTTGCGGATCAGAAGCTCAGTGCTCTTCTGGTAACGACGGATCTCACGAAGAGCGACGGTACCGGGGCGGTAACGATGGGGCTTCTTGACTCCGCCGGTGGCGGGTGCCGACTTGCGGGCAGCCTTGGTGGCCAGCTGCTTACGGGGCGCCTTGCCTCCGGTGGACTTCCTGGCGGTCTGCTTGGTACGGGCCATGACGACGAACTTGCACGGACGACGGACGACGACGGACTGATGCCGGCAAAACTAGTGGGACCTGTATTTATGGGGTGCGCGAGGCTGGCGCGTGGCCGGCGGCAGCACCCGGGCTCGCCGCCGATTGGTCGGCCGCTTCGGAGCGCGTTCGGGTTTTCCGATTGGTCGGCGCGTGCCGGTGCCGGCAGGGTATAAATATGGGGTAGAAACGGCGCACGGCATCATTCGTCGTGAGTCTTCGTGCAAGTTCACATCGTATCCTGCATCATGACCGGTCGCGGAAAGGGAGGCAAAGGACTCGGCAAGGGAGGCGCCAAGCGTCACCGTAAGGTGTTGCGTGACAACATCCAGGGCATCACCAAGCCCGCCATCCGCCGTCTGGCTCGCCGCGGTGGAGTCAAGCGTATCTCTGGTCTCATCTACGAAGAGACCCGCGGTGTCCTCAAGGTGTTCCTTGAGAACGTCATCCGTGACGCCGTCACCTACACCGAGCACGCCAAGAGGAAGACCGTCACCGCCATGGACGTCGTCTACGCCCTCAAGCGTCAGGGCCGCACCCTGTACGGTTTCGGAGGTTAAACCTCTCTCCGTCGTCCTTCTCCCCTCGGGGAAACATCAAAACGGTCCTTTTAAGGACCAAAATCTTTATCCCGAAAGGATAACTCGATCAAAGACTTAATACTCTAACCCTTTATCCCTCTCCCCAAACACACAGCGGTATAAGACGAGCCGTCACGGACGGGACTTGCGCTTAATGGCGAGTGTGCTTAACGCGTTTCGCCAAGACATGTGTAACGTTAAATGCGCTGTTAAAATTTTCGGACAGCGTTTCGGAATTTTTTTTTGGTATACTTTGGTGAGGGCGTCCCGCGGTCACTCATGACACCGACTTTCGTTTCATTCGGCCGATTCGTTTGGCTCGTAATCACACTTTTGATGCACGTCATAGACTAACTGCAGAGAAAGCCCGTTATTTTACGTTAAATCTTTATCAAGAGGCTTTGCACGGTCGCTTACTTTTGTGATCTGTGCCACGATTGATTGGCAGTGTACGAGGCATACCGAGGCGCAGTTACATACGAAGTTGGTGTCCGAGCACGGCAAAGTGGTGCTGCTCTTGGCGTAACGGACGCATTAAGCGCTTAACGGATTCCCACGTTCAGTGTCTAAGTTTAATCTCTTTCGTTTAACTTCGGAATGCGTTCTCTGCGAGTGGGTGTGAGGGGGCAAAGGGTTAATTGTTATAGTCTTTGATCGAGTTATCCTCTCGGGAAACAAGTGTTGGTCCTTAAAAGGACCTTTTTCGCAGTTTCGAAATTAATTCGATTCTGCTTGTTTGAGAGAAGGGTTCAGCGAACTTAAGCCTTCTTCTCGGTCTTCTTGGGCAGAAGGACAGCCTGGATGTTGGGCAAGACACCACCCTGGGCGATGGTGACTCCGGACAGAAGCTTGTTCAACTCCTCGTCGTTACGGATGGCCAACTGCAAGTGACGGGGGATGATCCTGGTCTTCTTGTTGTCGCGGGCAGCATTTCCAGCCAATTCCAAAACTTCTGCAGCGAGATATTCCATAACAGCCGCGAGGTAAACCGGTGCACCAGCACCCACCCTCTCGGCGTAGTTGCCCTTCCGGAGGAGTCGGTGGATACGTCCGACGGGGAACTGAAGTCCTGCACGGGAGGAGCGGGACTTGGACTTTCCCTTCACCTTCCCGCCTTTACCGCGACCAGACATGATGAGGGATGAGGAGAGCGCGTACGTACGTACGCGACACAGAGCAGACACGAAGTGATGGTCTGCTATTTTTCGAGCTTCATATTTATACCTTCTTGGTGTGCTGCGAGCGCGCTCCGCGGCGGCAGCGTGCGCAACACCGGGCGATGCGAGTGGCTGCCGCGGCGGTGGTGGGGGAGCAGCGGCACGCGCTGGTGTGCTGCGAGCGCGCGGCAGCAGCACACCTCCAGAACATAAATAGGGATTTCCGAGGGAAGCCGGCACTGTCGTCCGTGCTCCCGTACCGAACGCATCTACGCATCATGCCGCCCAAGACGTCTGGAAAAGCCGCGAAGAAGGCCGGAAAGGCCCAGAAGAACTAGTCGTCTTGTCGCGTGTGCTTAAAGTGTGCTTAACGGTGGTGAAGTGCGTCGGTAGTTTCTCGCGCGCCCGCGTCGAGTGAAGTGTCGCCGGAATCTTGTGTAAACGTGCCCGCCACGAACTTGGCCACGCGCGCGAACCCGTCCTTTGCCGCGGCGCCGCCGCCCGGCCCGCGGAGTGTGAGCAAGTGCCAGTGAAGTGAGTGATAGTGCTGCAGTGTTTATGAACATCCACGCTGATGTCCCCGGTGTCAGACATTTTATGCCCGCCGTGGGACCATCGTGCTTAACCTGCCCACCACCGCCTCCTGCGAGACCATCACCCTGGACTCCGCCAACGAGCCCGTCGACCTGGACAACGCCCCGGCAACCAAGACCAGCCCACTGTGCCGCCGCACCGTATCCGCCTGCCGGCCCCTGGACCACGCCAAGACAGCTGCCAGTAGTAAGTCCCGGTGCCTATGCCCCCGCCGTGCCCATGCTAGTGCCCTTGCCTGCCGCTGAGCCGCTGGATGTGCTTAATGTGCTTAATGACCTGACTCTGTTGGTGCCTGCTGTTGTGCCTGACCCTGCTCTTGTGCTTCTGCCTGTGCTTGCGCCTGCTTACCTGCCTCTGACTGTGCATGCCAGTGTTGTGCCTGTTGCTTTGCCACCGCTTGTGCCTGCCCAGTGTCGTGTGTGTGCCTATTCCCAGTTGCCCAAGTGCTTGTCGGCTGGGCTCCTTTGCTATTGACACCTACTGTGGACGCTCGCGCCCAGTGTGTCCCTCCTGCCTTCATCGACCCCCAGTGCGCCTCGCCCCAGATGCCCATGTGCCTGTCGGCTGGGCTCCTCGGCAACTGACCCCTACTGTGGACGTTCTCGCCCAGTGTGTCTCTCCTGCCTTCACCGACCCCAAGTGTGCCCTAGCCCCAGATGCCCATGTTGCCTGTCGGCTGGGCTCCTCGGCAACTGACCCCTACTGTGGACGTTCTCGCCCAGTGTGTCTCTCCTTTGCCTTCACCGACCCCAAGTGTGCCCTCGCCCCAGATGCCCATGTGCCTGTCGGCTGGGCTCCTCGGCAACTGACCCCTACTGTGGACGTTCTCGCCCAGTGCATCCCTCTTGCCTTCACGGACCCCAAGTGTGCCCTCGCCCCAGATGCCCAGGTGCCTGTCGGCTGGGCTCCTCGGCAACTGACCCCTACTGTGGACGTTCTCGCCCAGTGTGTCCCTCCTGCCCTTCACCGACCCCAAGAGCGCCCTCGCCCCCAGGTGCCCAAGTTGCCTGTCGGCTTGGGCTCCTCACCAGTCGACCCCTGACTAGCATCCCGCGCACCCAGCGGTATACCCCAGCCCCCAACGATCCCCGGAGCTGCCCCGCCGGTACCGCCCAAGAGGTTGTCGGCTGTGGCTCCTCACCGATCAACCTGTGCTGATGCTCCGCGCCCACCGCAGCACACCCCAGCCCCCGACGACCACCGGAGCCTGCTCCACCGGCACGGCAAGAGGTTGTCGGCTGGGCACCTCGCCCTACACCGACCTGTGCTGGTTAGTGCTCTGCCCGCAACCACAGCATACGCCAGCCCCCGACGACCCCCGGAGCTGCCCCGCCGGTACCACGCAGGAGGTTGTCGGCTGGGGCTCCTGCACCGGGTGATCCAGCATCAAGACCCACGTACAGGGCACCCGCCCTATTCAACTCCGAGGCCCCCAGCCACCCCGGCGGTGAACGCCCCAGGCCTGCCCAAGCGGCCGCCTGGACGCTGGAGCGGGTTGGGCACACCTACTCCGAGGCCCCCAGGCCACCCCGCGGTTGAACGCCCCAGGCCTGCCCAAGCCGGCCGCCTGGACGCGGGAAGCGGTTGGGCACCCAGCTCCGAGGCCCCCAGCCACCCCGCGGTGAACGCCCAACAAATCCCTGCCCAAGCGGCCGCCTGGACGCGGGAGCGGTGGGGCACTCTAGCTCCGAGGCCCCCAGCCACCCCGCGGTGAACGCCCCAGGCCTTGCCCAAGCGGCCGCCTGGACGCGGGAGCCGGTTGGGCAACCAACGACCCCGCTCCTCCCCCCTACCCGTCCCATTGATTTCGAGTTCACTCTTCAGGAAGGTTGAGCCCCGCCCTGCCTCTGGCACTGGCGAGGCTCCCGACCTGGGTGTGGACTCATCCCGAAAGGAGCAAACCAGAGAGGCGAAGCAGAGCCTCATCTGAACCATCCCAGAACCCAACAACCTGATGCAACGCCGAAACAGCAGCCTGGAAAGTATCAAGATGAATACGGACACGGACTCAGAGGTGGATATCGAGGAAGTGGACAGGACTCCTCGCCATTCCCCATTCCTCCTCGACAAAACCCAAGGCGAGAGGCAACAAGATCAGAAACCAAGTACGAAGAAGCACAAAAAGAAGAAATCAAAATCACGCGAGAACCCTCTAGAGCGATCCTCCAGCTCCAGACAATCGAGCCGCTTAACCAACCTCCCGAAGAGCAGCATTGCCAGAGACGAGAGGGACGTACTAACCTTCACGCCACCCCTACCACCAAGCTCTCTGCCTGCTCACAACCCCACCCAGGGAACCTCCATGCAGCAACAACCGATACTACCCCCTCTACCCCTTCCGTCCCAGCGGCAGAAGACTCCGCATCACAAAGCTTGTGCTCCTTGCTGGAAGTACTCAAGAACACAGGACAACCAAGTACTATCCCTCAAGCTTCTACAACTACCCCACCTGCACTGCCTGGACGTACGCAAGCGGTAACCTCCACGACCTGCACATCGGTCTCCACTCCAACCCACCTCAGAGCCCATGGCTGGAACAGCCAGGGAGCTCATACATAAAGACCAGCGGCTTCTTTGGAGACTATTTGGAGCCTCAAACAACATCATCGCACCAAGACACAACCCGGCAGGGCGCCAAGGAAACAAACATGTCTAGAAACACTGAAAGACTTAATCCAAGATCTCACAAGTGAATCAGAATGGACTGCACGGATAATGGACTCTTCAGCAACAACGGGTCCGAGGCAGAATCCGCGCCAGTAATTAAGCCCAACACACCGCTTACCTAAAGCTGCCAAAGGACTACGAGTGGTGCGTTTCTAGATGCGGACGATCAAACCAAGGCAGTCCCAAGAGTAAGTCAAGCTCCAGCCCAGCCCTAGTAGATAACCCGATTCCTCATCATCTTCGTTCCCGCCGACCCGAAGTACATTGCTATCCCACAATATCCGGAACTCCAATGCTACAGCTATAGTCTAGAAGAAATCTCCTACCCTAAGATGGCAGCCTTAAGCTATACAAAACCAAGTACCAGGAACCCTTCCACTAGAACTGCCTCACCTACGCCAAGGGCATCCTTCTCCTGATCCCCCGCATTATGCTCCATTATCTTAACGGAGAGAATATTCAAGACTTTGAGTCCCAGAGACCCTGCTCAGTAATAAAATCCGAAGAAAGATGCATTCACCAAGCGGGGACACCCCCGTGAACACTTTATGCAGCGCTTACAAGCAGCCCCCTCAACAGTCATCAAACTGGGAAACAAAAAAAGGAAGCAAGACAATATTCAGGATCATCCGCCAACAACAAGAAGAAGGAACCATCGCTGACTACAGCGACAGCAAGATGGCAGAGGCCTTTATAGCTAACAAAATAAGTCACAGTGCATCCAATACACCAAACCATCCTAGCCCTTTCCAGGCAACACTTAGCAGCCTGGAAAAGAAGCTGCTAAGCAACAACTTCAAACAGCAGGCCAAAGAAAACCCCGACGAAGAGATGAACAATGACCAAGTCCCCGCCAAATCAAGATCAAGGTGCTGAACCCACAACCAAGCAATCCAAATATAAGAAAAAAAGAAGAAAAGGATCCCCAACCTAAAGTGAAGAGACCCTCTCCCATCATTGTTAATGAACAGATTCCTGAACTTCAGGAAGTATTCAAGGAGGGACTGCTCGCTAATTACAAACCAGGGAGAATTTAGACTCATCAGCCTAAGGAAAAAGAACAGTTCAAGATCCACTGTAACACAGCGGAACAAAAAGAAGCAAGCTATGAAATATCTTGAAGAAACCAACACACCTGCAATCTCGTACTCAGAACAGACGCACCTACAAGAGAAGCAGTAATATTATCCGAGGCAATCCCAACGCAACATCCCAATAGACGAAGTGATACAGGAACTTACCCGACTTAGGATTCTCAGTAATATATGTGGACAGAGTTGGCAGAAAAACGGAGTAACCACACCCTGTCATAAGAGTCATGACTAAGTGGCGGACAAAAAGTCATTATCCATCAAGAAAGTCAATGCACTCTGTTATCAACCGAGTCACCATCGAGGACCCATACTTCCGCGAGGGCTATCCGTTTGTACTGCGCAGTCTCGACTACGTCCACACTCATGCGCTTCTGTCGCCGTTCCACCTCACTGCCTTCAATGCCCAGGCTCTCATCACTACACCGAGTGTGAAGATGACCCAAAACCAGCCAGGATTCGAGCCCTTCTGCCAGCAATGCGACCAATACGGCCATCGCCCTACCTACAGAGGTTGGCGCCCCAGTACCAAAAATATGAGGATAGCATGCAGAAAAAGAATCCGGGCAGCAGCCCCCCCACGGCAGCTTAAAAGACTTCAGGCCAAGCAGGAAATAGAAGAACAAGCCAACTACTCAAAAAGGCAAGAAAACGATAAAAAGCTTGCAGCTGCAATGACACACCGCCTAACATAAGCTTTGCCCAGAGAGCAGGAGGAGGCAGAACGCAGGCAACCCAACAAACGCATACAGCTTGAAACAACCCTCACACGGTCAAGACCAACCCCGTACCACAAGTGAACCCTCCACCCCACCAGGATGGAACAAAACAGGTGAACGAGGCAGAAGTCGAAGCCGAAGCAGGACCACCAACCGCCAACGAATTAGGAGTTAGAACCACACGCAGAAGAACAACCTGAAGATCTTGCAGCCATGATAAACAACATATGATGAGCCAAAATCAACGCATGATGGACCAAATGCACTCTCAACACAACACAAAATCTCATGACACAAATTTCAAAAAAAAAGAAGTTTTTCAAGTCGATAAACAATCTGGTCACCCTGGTCACCACCCTCCCTCACATCGCAACATGCCAGGACTTAAGATCCCTCCACGAGGAAAGCATATGGCATCAGTAGGAAAATCAACCACCTAGAAGACCTGATCGGCAGACACCAACTCAGACGTCATATTGCCTGCAGGAAACACAAGTACCATCAGACGTTGTTCATCCGAGGAACAGCAAGACTACGAAACAGGGCTCACCCCTAGGCCAAAGAGTAAAGGAGGAGGTACCCCGCAGTGATTGTCCGACACTCCGATCCCCCAACAAAATTACGGGCATACAATTGAAGGTGTTGAAGTAACGGCAGTCAAGTTCTTTCCCACCAGAGTCAGCTCCCTGTGGTGTTTGCCTCAATCTACTGTCCCACTGGTGCCTTAACGCCGAAATCGCTGAGTAAACCTTGCAGCCATTAAGGACACCTTAATACTTACAGGGGACTGGAACGCTCGACACAGAGTAGCGAAAAGTCCCTACAACAATAAAGAACGGTCAACGCTCTCTTTGGAACACCCCACCATGGATTTAAAGTCTACATCCCAAACGGAGTGACCCACCAGCACCGACGCAGCACACCCGGCTTCCATTACTCGACTATGGGGTGGTCTAACAGGGACTTTAGAAATCACCATAGCAGTTGAAACCTCTTCATTCCACGCCGTCGGATCATGCCCCCTGGATAGCAAAAAAGAAGATCTCAACATTACTATACCAGTGGAAAGGGTTAACTACATACCCTCAATTGACATGGAATCCCTGGCCAAGATCCTATTAGAGGATGAAGATAAGTCAACCACCACTAAATGCGGTCATCCAACAAGACCCAGAGAAAAAGCTATGGCTGAATTCCACTGGCAAGCTGCAGGCGCAAATCTTCAACTGCCACTACGGTCAGATTGACACCAAACAGGACAAAGACTCTCCTCACCACCTGATCTAGGCCGACTCAAAAGGAAGAAAAACAGAAGCTGCGCAAGCCAGGAGGACAAGTCCCAGCCCCAGCTGAGCCACAAAGCGAGCCTATAACAAGTGCGGCAAGGGAATTCAAGAAAAGATTAAGCACCACAACAAACAGAGAGTGAACAAGATCCTGGAGAAGAAGGGAGTGAAAGAGGTGCTTTTGGGAAAATATATAATAAGATCACCAAGGTCCCCCCTATCAAAACCTCCACACACCGCCTCAAGTACGAAGACAAGTGGTGCATCTCTCCTCCAAAGAAAAAGCGGATGCACCTTGGCCAGCACCTTCAAATCTATGAATGCAACCAAACCCAGTGTCTTCAGCCCAAAAGCCCAAAAGCCCCCCAAAAAAAACCCTCAAAGAGATAGAGAGAGACGCCAAAAAGAACGAGAAAAAAGGCAGGAGAGCCGAAAAGAACGAGAAAAAGGCCAGGAGAGGCCATAAAGAACGAGAAAAAAGGCAGGAGAGCCATAAAGAACGAGAAAAAAGGCAACCCCTACCGCCCCCGGACCCTCCATTCCAATTTACGGTAAAACAGCTC